>JAJKFI010000056.1:1031040-1058851 GCA_029204185.1 Lerista edwardsae
CTCTCTCTCTCTCTCTCTCTCTCTCTCTCTCTCTCTCTGTGTGTGTGTGTGTGTGTGTGTGTGTGTGTGTGTGTGTGTGTGTTTATGTAGGAGAGAGAGAGAGAGAGAGAGAGATGTACTGAAACATTTTATTAAAGAAAGGACACCCCTGCATTCTAAGGAAAGAATGCAAAAAACAAGCATAAAATAAGGCCATTGAAGGCAAGGTAAAAGGTTACTTGTGGCAAAGTCCAGTCCAAACCTGGAGCTGAGCCGGTGCAGACACATTTGCACCAACTTGCCCAGGCCAGAACCCCTCATTGTGCCACCCAAGGCAAGTAGCCTTGCATCAGGTGGGGCAAGGTTGTGGTGAGAAGGTGTTCCAGAGTGCGGAGGGAGTGTT
Source organism: Lerista edwardsae (assembly GCA_029204185.1). Taxonomy (NCBI): domain Eukaryota; kingdom Metazoa; phylum Chordata; class Lepidosauria; order Squamata; family Scincidae; genus Lerista; species Lerista edwardsae. The sequence continues at coordinate 1,031,423 of JAJKFI010000056.1, forward strand.
TCTGAGTGGGGAAGGGTGTAACAGGGGAGGGTCGAGCCAGGAAGGGGCAGGATCAGTGACAGCAGTGCACACTATATCCTAACCCTAGGACTGGGGGCCTGACCAAGGCTGCTGAATAGCTTGAGCAGCTCTGAATAGTCCCATAAAGCAGGCTAGAGTGTTACACAAAGTAAGGGGGGAAATATCACTTTACACTAAAGTGACCGCTAGCAAACTGTGTAGGATACAGTTCAGGCCACTATGGTCTGGTTGTATGGGTGCAGGTTAGGATTGCACCCTAAGAGTTCCATATGTACCATAGAATGTGCAAGGGGCTGGTAGACAAAATATAGGTATTTTAAATATACTGAAAATCCTTAAAATTCAATTGTGTTCTGCTCAATTTTATCAATATGGTCTATTTAGTAAGAGATCTTTTTAATTTGTACAAAGTTTTCTTTACATTGTACATTTAGATAAATCCTGAAGAAGAGCTAAACATAATTTGCTATATTGTCTTCTGTACAATATCAAGTGCAGCAGCTGGAAATATAATAATAATACGTATCTTTAGATCATTGAAATTGAGCTATATTATTCACAATTGTGCTTTAAAAAACTTTCAGTTCCTCTTTTTTTCTTACTGATATCCTCTAGAATGTGCCTTACAATATTTCTTTAAATGTGACCTAGCCTTAGTCACAGTCCCAGGAAAAAGCTGCATTACATAAAATGCATTGTTTTCTTTAATGTCACAAAGATGGTAACAACAAAATATGTAAACCTGTACCTACAGAATCCCTCTCAGACTACTTTGGTATGTTTTTGTAAAATTGTTCCTTAGGTGCTGTTCTACATCCGCTTACACTCTCTCAATACCCTGTCCTTGTCCATTCATTTGTGTTCACTAACAGCACTCTTTATAAAGGACTCTGTACATCGATGGCTCCAGGCAAAAGTTTGCATTGTCTTTTAATGCAGTGCAGTGCTAGGCTTCAGCCCATTCGCATAGCATTATTTTAGGCTCTGAAATGTTTTGTTCTTTTTTCCACAAAAATGCCCGTGCAACAAAAGTCAGCCACGCTCCAGCTAATGTTTAGACTGTCCCTAAAATGATCATCCCCTTGAACTAGATTTCACAATGAGAATGAGAAATGTTAATTAATAACATGCCCTAATTCAGAGGCGCATCCTCAGGGACAACAATTAAGCATGAGCTCAAACTTAAAGCTGTATTTGACTGATATTGTGAATACAAATGGACAAGCACTGAAAGGTTCTTTCTGTGCATGCTCATTGAATACCATTCTGATGGAAGAGCCCTTTTCCTGAATGCTATAAGGCAGTGGTTTGCAAATCTTTTACCATGGGGACCAGTTTTCAAAATGACACTCTTTTGGGGCCCACCTAATGTGCAATCCTATTGTTGCGCTGGGCCAATGCAAACCGCTTGCATTGGCATCGTGCTGTCGCAAGCATACCTTAAGTCATGTTCGCGCCAGTGCAAGTGGCGCTGGGCCAACGCAGGCAGCAGCATTGGCCCAAGCGTGCTGAGGACAGGCAGGGGTAAGCCGCCCCCGTGCCAGCTTAGTTCCGCCAGTGCAGGGGCATTTCTGGGCAGGGGAAGGTGGGAGGGAGGGCGGAATGGGACGGAGGGAGGGCAGTGGAGCCAGGATCTAGCAGTGATGCCAGATCCTAACCCCCGTTCCTGAATGGAACGGCCCCAATTTGAGCTGAATTTGATCTCCACAGAATTGCACCTGCTAAGCAGCCCCACTGGCCTGGCTGGAGCTTACCATGGGGCAAGGGGACGAACATCCCCTTGCCCCATGGTGTGCTGCAGCTGCCTATGTGCCTACGTTAGGATAGAGCTGCTAGCTTTACAAAACTAAAAAAAAAGTTTCATTCTACCAGCAGCTCACCTCCGTTTCTACCTTCTTTACTATGGTGGAGGGAGAATCGCCTTCACGAGCATTTGTTGAACTCCATATTCATTGGATTGTGACCATTCTGGTAGCCTGGCATTCCTCTTCGCAGCGGACAAAGTAGCTTACTCATGAGTAAATGCACATGTATTTAAGTTTCACTTTCCATTAAGCGCCAGTTGTAAAAAGATGCTCCGACAGTGCGCTGTTTGTGTGCTGCCAGAAGCACCCGTGGGAAGGCCTGTGCCTTCCTGCCCACTCTGGTGCTTCTCCTGCTGCTTACACCCCCCCTCCGCAGAGCCGAGAAAACCTTACACCTTAAACCTTTTTTACACTCTGGTGCTTCTCCACACAAGTAAGTCAGCGGAAGGAGTGGAAGGGGTGGCAGGAGGATGGAATGGGAGCAGGGAGGGGGCAAAATGGGGCAGGGAGGGCATCAACAGGGGTAGGAGCCTATGAGGGGATTACACATTTTGATTACACACATTGTTAAGCCCACGTTTTGGTGGGTTGTGAAATGGCAAGATTATAGCTGACAAGGAAACTGTATTGAGCTTAATGGAAAGTGAAACTTAAAAGGGCACATTCGGCCCAAGACGGGGGCCCTAAGGCCGAATCCTGAGGCCCCACAGTCCCAATTTGGGCCGCGTGGTCTCCTCGGATGTGCGCCTGCTGTTTAGCCCTTGCTGCGGGGAGGCTCCAGCCTTGCCTAAGCAGCGCTGGATATGGTGTTGGCCGGCCAGCCTTGCATTCCAGCGCTGTTTAGGATTGCGCTGTCAGAGTATGACGCAGACCTTTGCTTTTTTACATGTGTGCCCCCCACCTGGCTTCCTTTCCCCTCTCTCTCCTGACCTAGCAGCAGTGATGTCATGCAGGGGGTACGCGGGGGTACGCGAGTACCGGTTCCTAGGATTATGGCTGGCCCCGCCCATTCACCCGCCCACTTGTCGACTCCGCCGCTGCAACATTTGAATTTCCTGCACGTTTGAGTTGCCTGCATGTTCTCAGAGCCAGGCAGGCAGGCAGCGAGCGGAGCCTTGCCTTGCCTTGCCACTGAAAAATGAGCTGCTCTGGGGTTTTGGAACTGTTGGGTCACTTTAACATGATGCCAGGCCTCCTTAACATGTTCTGGGGGTGCTGTGGAATACTGTTGCAACTGTTGGGTCAGTTTAAAATTGTCAGAGGCCTCAAAAAGGGCTTTTTTCATGTCCCTGCCACAACATCACTTCCGGCTTATGACGTCACTTCCGGTGGGCAGGTCCCGACACGTGCCAATCAAAAGTGAGTACCTGTTCTTAAATAATTTAGATGACACCACTGCCTAGCAGCACAAACGATCTCCCTCCACAAGCTCTGCTGGCCACATGGAATGTTCGTTCACATGCACACACCCACGGACCTCCTTTTTTCCAACCAAAATAGCAGCAAAAATGCTTAGTACGAAGCAATTCTGTTAGACCATTCTGCTTGGGAAATGACCCCTTGCCATAATCGAAAACGTATCCAGTCCTAACTTTGACAATGGGTTGGGGCAGCCTTCAGAGAGAATTGACTTTTACCATTTCCAATTGCTTCTTCTGTTCTGTCTGATTCTTTTTGAACGGACGTCTTGCTGAGATTACATATACATGTGTTCTGCCTGGGGCAAACTAGCCGCACTCATGCCTGCAATCCACAACGCTATCTGGTTTAGCTTGATGCTACTGCCCCAAAGAAAGTTGAAAGGAGTGAGCTAGGATGTGTCAGAAGAGTAGAGGCAAGGAGACCTCCAGCAATTTTCAAATAGCTAAACAGTTGCTTTCTTGAGCTCTTACTACCTGAATGCTAATTTGATAGATCATATCCATTATACCGGAATTCAGTGCTAACTGAAATAGTCCCAGTAGCGTAGCATGGGTGGGGTGGCTGAAGCAGTCCCCCCCCCCAGGGCTCTGAAGGTTTTCTCGGCTCTGCGGAGGGGGGGTGTAACACTCGCTGCCCAAGTGCTCCAAGCCATGAGTGGAGTGTTGAAGGGTCCTCCAGCCACCCCTGGTTCTGTTTGGCTCTAAATCAGAACCATTCCAGGAGCGGAGGGGGGGACGTGGCCACACAGGGGGTGACACAGTGGTGGAGAAGGTGACATGATGGCATCATCACTTCACCCTGCCCTGGGTGCCGGCCAGCCCCACAAGGCAATGGTATGGTACATTTATTTGTCTGGGGAGTGTGCAGAAGTTCACTGACATATTGTGCCTTAATAAGGAGGCTCTGATTGCTGTCTGCAAAATGGACTAATTCAAGCAGGGCAAATACTATGTTTACCTGGACGCTGGAACTGGACAAGGTTCTGGACCCTCGCATGCACAGCATCCCAGCCTACGCTGCACATATATGCAACTCTTTATTTTCTTTTAGTTTCATTCTGCTCTCACACAAAACGGCTTGCTGCAGGCCCAGATATGCCCCAACGGGGGGCCCTTGCATAGCTGTTGGCTGGAGGCCTGTGCCTGACAAGGCCCCACTTGTGCCTGCAAGTCAGCAGGTTTGTGAAGCAAGTTTGTGAAGCGAAATTGCTCACAGCCCTTTGTTCAGGCCACAAAGGACTGTCACAGAGCCGTAATCAGCTTGCAGTGTGCCTGGGCTGGGGCAATGTCAGCCAGAGTGGTTGCCCCGTCCCCATGGGTCTCCTGGCCACACCTCCCCACACTCAGAATCGTTCCATTTAAGGTGATCAGAGTGCAAGGGAAGGCGTGGGCAAAACGTGCCCAGGTTTTTTCTGCGCCACTTTGCCTAACCACAACCAGCACCCGCCATGCTTGCCTCCCCCTGCAGCACCCTTCTACACCTCTGCCATCATTCAGCCACAGACTATCACTCCAGCCAGAACCATGCCAGCCTCTCTCACTACTTTTCTCCCCTAGCTCTCCTCCATTCTCTCTCCCTCTGCTATGGCAAACCTCCGGGGTTTCAGTCCTAGTACTCCTGGACAATTCCTCTGATTTTCCTAGATCTTTTTCCATTTTTCCCACCGCTTTCTTGCACCATTACATTTGTGAGAGCACAAAAGAACACCGTTGGCATAAATAGAGAGGTTCTAGCCAAGAAAAACAGTATTATGTAATTGAAAAAAAGGGGGGATAAAATGAGAGAGGTGGACCGTGAATGTAGAGAATTAAAGGAACAGAGGATGTCTCTGATTGAAACACTTTTTGGCCCAATCCTAACTAGCTTTGCAACCACATAAATGCATGTATGACAGTGTACATCAGCAGACAGGTTTAGATAGTAATGGGCTGTATATAAGCATATGCATGGTAATGCGAGGTATGATTTTAGGCTTGGTATAATGGTACTTATCCTCCAAAAGGCAATGCAGAAAAATGCACACAGGACAGAACTGTAAGCTTTTTCTTAAGCCACAATTCAAAATATAGGCAATGATAATTCCAAGAATTGAAACATTAAATGACAAATAGGGATGATTTTGTTTATAGGAAGCAGAGAAGCATAAGGAAAGCCATTTTGCTATCTGAATATTGATTGAAAGAAGACAACAAAGTTGGGAATAACATGTATATAGTATTCATTGATCTAAAAACAGCCATAAGTAGCCTTGGCAGAAAGAAAATGTTCATTATGTTGCAGAAGACAAAAATGAGGAAGAAAATAATACTGCATACATAGTTTACACAAGGAACCAGAAGCTAAAATGAGAGGAACAATGGGCCAAAAGAGGTCTCCTCAAATTGTTTAGCATTTATAGAGGAATTAGCAGATTCAAGCATGAATGTAAATCACTGTGTATCACTGTGCTGGAAAGTTGGATAGGACTGGGCCATGCTTTGCTAAGCCAGATTTGCTAAGCCTTGATTTTTGCTTTGAAAAGACTGATGGGGGGCATTTCAAATCCTCCTTCCTCCATACTTTGCTTCCAAGTCTGTTTTAAAAACACGTGCTCTCATGTGCACGTGAGAGAAAGCTATCCCATGTGTTGGAAGCCTGTATGGTGGCCAGCAGCATAGCTCAAAAATTGGCAGAGAAAGAGGAGGGAGGTGAGAGTGAAAGTGCACAGAACAAATGACTGCAGGAGTAATTTAATGATCCTAGGGAAATCTAACCAAACTAAGATGCAATTCAAAATGTTTTTTGGCCATTCATCCAGTTCCCAGTTTGTGGCTTTAGTTCAACCAAAGTGTGGCTGCTCATTGATTTTTCCAAGACTCAGGAGGGGCTTCCTTCAAGCCATCTTGAAAGGGGTGGGAGTAATTGGTCCAATGATTAAAAGTGTGACCTTCATCCTGTGGATCTGAGATCTTTTGCCATCAGGTCCTGCTTCTATGTCACAGTACTGGCCTGGGTCATGCTCTCCTGTCAGGCACCCTGTGCCATGTACACATAGATACAAGCACCACTCATCTTGCCCATAACATAAAAATAAAAATGCTTGGGAGGCAACAGCACAAATGGCTATGTGCTACTGCTCACATGCAGCCATGGGTTCTTGTTTCCTTGTTTCATTCCTCTTCAAGTGATCAAAATCAGTCAGGCATCACATGATGAATATAGCGACATCACAATGCTATGCAGTCCATCGGTTTTAGCTACTGTATGTGTCACTAAAGCGAATGAAGCACATTAGAGTGAGGGCAATCCTCCCAAATCAGGAACCTCTGTAAGAACTGGATAGTTTCCCAGTCTTTTTAATAACAATCCCGATACATTGCTGAAAGGGGGCCCACTTTGCTAATTTGAAGAAATTTTTTGTAAAATTGTAAGAAGTGTAAAACTTTTACTGTTCGTAAAAATGCAGAAATGCATGCCTGCATTGGGCTGCCCATGACACCTTTTCTTTTCTAAACTGCCTCTAAGTAAATGAGAATAAAACAAAGATATTAGTGTCAAGTAAGAAACTCTTGCCCCAACAAATAAAAGAATTCAACACATTTTTAAAGGCATGAATACATTTACCTCTGAAAAAGGTCAATGGCACAGGGTGCCTGCCAGGAGATCTATGAAGATGAAAGGTACAATGGAATGGAAGAAAGGAAACTGGAGACATTTATTTGGGTTTTTCTTTGAAGTAAAAGAGTTTTATTACGTAAAATTAAGAGAGGCATAAAAGTACACTTAGAATAGTATTTGAGAAGATGAAAACAAGGCAACTTTGACATACCATGAAGTACTTTGCAGGGACAAAGAGAGAATTTTTTAAAACATGTTTTTTTTCTGTGTAAGGAGAAACACCCCCGGCCAAATTCTTAACAATTTGTACAGCATTTTGTTGCTTAATTTCATATATACAGTCAGGATGCATATTTGTGCTCTCTTAATTCAATTAGTACAAAAGGAAATTTCTTGTCAACCCATTTTCAGCTAATTGGCACATTCTGTTTCTACTGCTGTCACATTTGTAATGAAAAGAATATTTGTATAGCTAAAGCATGTATAGTTGTTAGGCTTATGAAATATCTTCTGCCCATTCTTGGAAAACAAGGTAGCCAAATTCTGAATGGCCACATAAAAGACCTTAAAATGTCACGGCTAATCAGATACGTAGCTGGAGAACCTCTTATTCTGCCATGGCTAATCATTGCAAAATAAATAGGTAATCTAATGTCTTTAAATGTCTTTAAATGTCTTTAAATAGGTAATCTAATGTCTAATGTCTTTAAATGAAGACTCTGAACTTTTGGACATTTTTTTCCCTTCCTCATTTCTATAAATCCTGAAGCTGGCAGTGCCTAGGGCTCCAGTGGCACCAAAGTGGCTAAATAGGTGCCACAGCAGCCACTGGAGTCTCCTCAGGGGAAGGGGACATTCATCCCCTTAACCTGAGGAAAGCCCCAGCCCCCACAATGGGTCTACTCTAGTCTGTGCTGACTAATTTGCCAGTGCAGACTTGAGAAACCCAGGGTGTGCTTCTCAGCCCCAAACAGGGCATCGGATCCAGTGGAGGAGGCCTCCACCAGTCCCACCCCTCCCTGGCCCAATTCTTCACCCCATTTCCATCCATCCCCACCTCCCCTTGCTCCAAAGAGGCTTACCAGCTGCTAGCAGTGGAACAGCACCATCCAATCCTCATAGCTGCACTGAAGTCAAGTGCTGATTGGTGCTGGCCCAACGCCAGCACTCCTTATTTTCCAGGTGCTGTGAATGTGCTTTATGGCATGCTTCCGACACCCAGCACTGGTGGTACAAAAGTAACACTTGTGTTGTAGGCAGAATAAGGAGATCTTTTTTTAACAACATCAAATACCTTTATACAACATCAAATACAAAACTGACATTTTGGCAGGGGGCATGGTCTGATGGTTGAGCCAATGGTTCTGCCTGAAGAGTTAAGCAGGAGAATATGTGGTTGTGTTTTTGGCTGGAAGATGGAATGCCAGGCTGTGACAATGTGCAGTACCATTTGTGGTAGAAAGGAGTCAATGTGGAGCTTATGTAGCCACACCGTGAGAAAGTCAGCTGGCGAAGAACGGAGTATGACCTTGAGGACCTGTCCAGGCTTGACTTACGATCACCTGCTGAAGCATGGTGGCATGCATCCAGAGGAAAGAACCACACGGTGAAGGCTCTAACCGGGACTGAGCATTCAGTGAGTCACAGAATACTGTGTATTTGTAAAAACCCCATTGAAAAAATTGTGGTTTAGACTAGCCTGCCTGTGTAAGTCGCCATGGGTGTCTGCTTCGGCATGGGCAAGGCGGGGTATAAATTTCTCAAACAAACACATTTCAACAGTATTTCAGCCTAATCCTAATGTCAATGAGTGCTGGTGCCACAGTTGCACAGCTAGCACTGGGTTTGTATAACCAAACATATATTATATGTTTATATTTAGCAGGGGGAGAGCAATTGTCCCTCTTCACCCCAGCACAGTGTCTTTCTCGTGGCTGTTGCTGGTGGTGTTCTCCATTCTTTTAGATTGTGAGCCCTTTTGGGACAGGGAGCCATTTAACTTTAATGTTATTATTTGCCTGTAAACCACTTTGTGAACTTTGTGTTGAAAAGCGGTATATAAGTACTAGTGATTGATAGTGATTGATTGATATAAGCACAGCAAAGTGCTTTTCATCACTTGGAGTGTAAGCGACACTGGCAGGAGGGCCTGTGTTTTCATGGGTGTTGCATCTAGCCCAATGGCCTCAGGGCAGATAAATAATGCTCTGGGTGGTGAAGGGGTGGTGGTGGTGGTGGTGGTGGTGGTGGAACAATGACTGGGAGGGTTTTTGGGGGTGGGTGGAAGGAGAAGAAGCAACAAGGAGCAGTTCAGGCCTAGGAGGGGGAGTGCCAATGGCAGACGCTTCTGCCACATCTTAATCGGAGTCCCAGGTCTGAAAGCCCTGGGCAGGTGCTGGCACAGATCCATGCAGCCCCACTGAGCAGGATGGGGCTCGACGCACACTAAGGGAACAAACATTCCCTTCAGAGACCTCCAGTCTGTTCAACTGCAGCACAGAACACAGCATGGGCCTGGCAGCCCCAGCATTGAGTAGGATTGGGCTGCCCATCTTGCATGTTCCAAAAAGACAAACTCAGTGTGAAAAGCCATTTTTTTGCTTCATCTTAAACTCTAGACAGAGGTGGCTCAACAATGAGTTCTTATCCATTGCATGCTAACATGGTTTAAAATTCAAGTTAACACTGGCTTTTGACTCATGAAAAATTTGAAGGTTCCTGCTGTGCTGAAACTGCAGTGGAAAGGTAAGCATTTCTCCAGCTCCAACAAATTGGTTCAGAAAACAAACCGAACTCTTTCCCATCAATCAAGACATCGCTCCAGTTATTTCCGAGCCAAACCAATTTTGGGAAGAAGTTTCCCATGACTCCAAATCCCTTCCATCCACTCTCTCATCTACACATTCTCTCATGCTTTCAGCACTATGTAGTAGTTTATGGTAGTGCTCGTACTGGCTACCCCACTCTGGGGTCTCTCAACATTTCTGTGCCAGTTGTTTTAATTTCCAATTAAAATGCTGTATGGTTAGATGGTGGAGCCACTGATAGGTACCTCAAAATGACACGGAAAAGACATTTTTTAACACAAAACATTTTATCTGGATGAAGTTAGGTGTCAGAGCTGTTGAGCAAGAGCTACCTGCCCTCATAGTAGCTGACAATAGGGTGTTGCAAGGGGTAGCACTGGGGCTGACACCAGTTGTGTTTGGGCTCCCTCAAGCCTCCCAGTCTGTTGAGGGATCCAGCAGCCAGAGATAGGCAAGGGGGAGGGGGTTCCTTCACCCACTGGTCCTCCTCCCTTCCAGCAGCCTTGCTTGGGTTCACTGGCTGGCCAGCCTCCTGCCTGCTAGCCAGCCTCCTCCAGACTGCCCTCATCACCGGCTTGCCTGGGGTTATACAGAGCCTCCCCGCCCCTTTGCTCTACCTCTTCCTCCCAGCTAGGCTGCACCAGCTCAGGCTGACAGCCCTCCAGGTCACTGATCCTGCGAGTACTTACTACGCTCCCTTCTCTGGCAATTGCAGACATGGGCTTTCTTTCACCTGCTCCTGGTGTCAGTAGGCCAGGCGGGCTTTTCCTTCGTTTGCAACTGGACTGGCCCGACTGTGATCGAGGGGGAAGGGGCGGGCTGCCTGCCCAGGCTGCCGTCAGCTGCAGCAGGGCCTGGTGCTGTGGTGTGGGGCCTGCTGCCTGGGCCCCAGAGGCAGTTCTAAGGGAGGGCAAAGCTCTAGGTTTTGCAAGAAGCCTTACCTTGCAGTGGAAATCACGCCTCTCCTGCACCGTTTTAGCCAATCCTCACAGGGAAAAGCAACATCTTGGCGTTGCTTACTGGCTACAGCAGCAAGGGAGAGGCGGGATTTACATGACAGGGTAAGGCTCCTTGCAACACTTAGAGCTTTGCCCTCCCTGTAGAGCCGCCTCTGCTGGGCCCCCAGCCATTCAGCTGTTGAAGCCCAGGTGCAAGGTCGCTCTGGGCCCACCCGCCCTTCTTGTGGCCTGACCCGCCACTGGGGCAGGGAGGCCCTGGGTGGTTGCTGCTGCCATCCCTGTGGGAAAACCTGCTGGCCAGGATCCTGGCTGCGTTGGGCATGCCAGGGAAGCAGAGCCCCAGACCAGATCCTGGATATTAAGATATCTATAGATATCTTAAGATATCTGGATATTAAGATATATATTAAGCATTCTAAATACAGCAGTTTGATGAACCTGTCCTCCTATAAATTGTATGTAAGGGAAAAGTAGGCAGCCAGGGAGACTCTAATCAGTTCACAGCATGGAATGGCCCAGCACTGGAGATCTGCCGGCAAATGAATACACGAGCAAGCAGTTCAAGAGCTACATCTGACATCTGTAGAAACATTCAAAGGGCATGCTGTAGCCATCATTCAGCCTGAGTGCTCATTAAATGCAAAATCATTGTCTCAGTTATTTAAAACAATCTGAAACTCAAGTATCAGAAAAGAAACTGGGGACAATAAGAGCAATAGTATAAGCAAGATACGTTTTCATGTCTAGGGGCTGGTCAGGTGGAGCACCAGAGGATCCACTCAGTTGGGCCAACCTCTAAACTGTTGGCAATGTTAGAACATCTCTCTCTCTCTCTCTCTCTCTCTCTCTCACACACACACACACACACACACACACACACCGCCATGATGGACCTCCTCCTGTCCCAAATCATACAGAATAAATTGCAATATCATATGCACAACCTAAATGCAGTGATCACTAGGGTTGGTGTTACCCCCCCCCCCATCGACTTTATTTTATTAATTTATTAATTTATTTATATAACTATAGTACAGATCACCCAACAAATCAGTAACCAACAAAAAAACCAATTTGAGGACACTCACACAATGAAATAAGAGTTCTAGTATTAACTCTGATACGTGGAAATGAGAGCTGACTCATACTAATGAGAGCTGAACCTTTTTGATTCCCTGCTGTGTCATAATAACACCTCATTTGTAGAGACTGTCTAAAATGGTTTTATTTTTTGGGGGGGGGGATCTCAATGTTAACCAAAAATAAAAATTGCTGAAAGTGGCATCATATGTTCTTATTTAAAAATGACATTTTAATCAATTCATATTTATCAACTGCAGTTGCTGTAAATATAGGCGGAGCAGGAACCATGTGAGGTCTGCATGTTGTTGCACAATTACATCATGGTCGATCTGCTCTTAAAGTAACACAGAAAAAAGCCCAAGTGGTTCAATGAACCAAATGCTACCAGACACCAAGGCCATCGAGGGAGCAGGGCGGCGGGGTGGGGGTGGTGGTACTGCAGGCACAGGACCCAGTGGACCCACAGGACCCAGGTCATCTGGCACCCAGGGCTCATAAATTTTTGACACCCCATATGGCAAAATTGTTTATTTATTTAATTTATTTATTTATTTATATTTTTCACATTTTATACCACCCTTCCTCCAAGGAGTTCAGGGCGGTGTGCATGTTTCCTCCCCTCCTTTTATCCTCACAGAAACCCTGTGAAGTAGGTGAGGCTGAGCGATAGTAATAGTCATGACATGAAATAAATAATAACAATGGCCAGAAAATAAATGCAGTGACTCCACAAGCAATGGATGAATGTCAGTGCCCTCCCCTGTTATGGTTCCCCTGAGCGCATAGTACTCGGTGATATACTGCTCCTGCACCTGGAGGTTTAATGTAGTGATCATACATAATTGGTGCAATCCTAACCTACTTTTCAGCACTAGGGCAATACAAGGGCAATATAGTTCTAAGGGAGCAAACCTTACTTTGAGGAGGCCTCCAGCAAATGCCCCATTGACACAACTATGTCAGTGCTGGAAAGTTGGTTAGGGTTGCACCCAATGTTACCTAAGACATTGTAACATTGATGTACATAAGAGAGAGAGAGAGAGAGAGAGAGAGAGAGAGAGAGAGAGAGAGAGATCAGGTTTTTTGATGGGCTTTCTCAAGTTCTTCAGTTAGGCTTCCAAATCTTGGAGAATCTTGAGATTTATATACCCGGGTGCCAGGTTGCAGGGGGATATCCAAGAGGCCACCTCAAGATTATTAAACTTCTTTTTCAAGAATATGTATTTCCTTTAAACTTATTTTTCAATTGTTTATTTCAATTGTTGATTGTATGAACTAAGTTATAAAGTTCAATAAAGAAAATGTTCACTGTCTGCACATATTCTCTGGCATTCATTACACACCGTGCCTATTACTGAAAATCATTTTGTCATCGGGTGTGCCAAAAATTTATGAGCCCCAGATGCCAAATGACCTTGGTACGCCACTGGCTTGAGTCCCCGCAAGCAGGCATGTGTTTTGTTTCAATTCTGCCTGAAAGCACAAACCAGGGTATTTGGTTTTTTCAGGCGTCCATCTGCCATTGTTCTATCCATCAGCTCACCTCGGTTGCAAGTCTGACATTTTTGTATAGCAAATACGGACGAGGGAAAGTTGAGAGGAGTATGATATAAAATATTATTGTGCAGGAATGACTTTGCAGCCCTCCACATCATCTCCTCACGAACACACACTCTGAAGTGGGCCATTTGCTTGGTTTTCTAAGTGGCAAACAATTTAGCCCCTGCACTGCTTACCTCTTAAGATGTAATGAAGTGGTAATGGGCCTGCCTAACTTTGAGAACACTTCAGCTACAGTGTCTAATTACAATTTTCCAAACTGCGTTCATGAAAAAAAAAATCCTAATCATTGTAACAATAGTCTTCAGGAAACTATACAGTTGAAGCACAAAATGTCGGCAATTTAACATTTTCCATGGTTCATCACATTTGATATTCCTCCATGCATAAACTGATCACATTTATTTTTCCACCACAGGGGTGCATAACTCCAAAGAGCAGAGACAAACCCACAAACACGTCTCAGGAAAACAGAGTTACCTTGGCAACTAGCACACTGTGCTACCCGGTGGCATACTGTATTGCACATAGCTACGCAACTCCATCTTTCTGTGAGGAATGAATTCAACTATTTCCTAAACAGTTTCTTGGTGACTTTTGAGCCAACAGGATTAGAGCTGAATGCAAATGGATACCCTCGACCCAAATTCTACTCCACGAAGTAGACCCAAATTCTACTCCACAAACTCTCTGGATGTGGAAATAGTTGCTACTTAAAGTCATTTTCAGCCCAAGCCTATAATCGGGCTCACAGTATAGCAGCACAGCCCAACCTACGACATTGCAAAACATGACACTCTATAGTATGCAACCAGGCTGTTGTCAGAAATGAGGTGGCTGCATGGCAGTGACCGCCCTGAAACAACCAGTGCTGGTAAGTCAGTGGCAAGGGCAGACTGTGGGTGGGGAGGAATGGGGCATTTTGGAGTGGAGATGGGGAGGAACTAAGGAGTAGGTGGGAGAGGTGGATATGGTGGCAATAGTACACGTCAGATCTTATCCCCTCTTTTTGAAACCTCCAAGCCCCATTTCTCTTTCTTTTGACATATGCAACGTATGCATAGGCGATGTATGTCCAAGGGGACCCATTGGGAACTGGGCAGCTGATGAGAACACAACTGCAAAATGTTTTCGCTTGTCTTCTGCAGGTTGTCTAGTCATGCCCCCCCCTCCCAGGATGCAGTGCGCACCTTTTTGGTGTGGCTGTATCAGCACTGCCAAGGGATAGGATTGGGCCATTGAGCTATTTATACACCATTTCTTCATAAGGGTAGCAGTAGCTAAAATACGTTCATATTTGGTATCTGACCATTGCGCCATCACTGTTATCATTTTATAGCCTCTGACATGAAGCAGTCAACATGACATAGCATTTGATACTGGACGTGCAAAAGCATTTGTAATTGGCAGTATCTGATTGCTGACTTGCAACAACATTTAGTTACAAAATTCTTCGTAACCCCCTGAAGGTGCTTTCCACCGGTGAAAGTGAAATGTTGAGACTAAATCCCACAATGTGTTTGTGGCTTGAAGATTAAAGCAACAATTTTAATTATGTTTTAGACTCTCCCAGCCACAAAAGACTTAGGGTCCAATCCTGAGCTCCATAGTGCCTGTGGTTCGAGTGTACTGTGGGTGCTGGTGTTGTGAAGGGGCAGTAAAGCGCCTCAGGAAGGCCTTACCTCCAACGCCAGGCCTCGCACCACCTGGAGGTGACAACGCAAGCTGGAGAGCAGTGAGTGCCATCCGACATGGAGGCCCTCATCTCTGCACTGGCAAAATAGCTGACACAGAGGCGAGAAGACCATTGCCCACCCTGGGAGAGATGGGAGAAAGATAAGGAAAAGCTGTGCAATAGGAGTTGACAAGCCAGTGGGAGGTACCCCTTGGGCAGGCGGAGCAAGGACAACTATCCCACAGGCAGCAGGAGGAGGGAAGCAAATGAGAGTGCAATCCTGTACTGCACTGGATTGGCAAGACCAGCCAGCCAGTGCCAAATCCAATGAAGTATAGTGGAGGCTGGAGCCTCCCCTATTATATGGTAAGGGAGCATGCACTCCTTGGATCTGTGCCTGCTAAACATGTGGCCTTGCAATCGGGCTTAGGATGTGACCGTATGGCCGCCTTCCAAACCCGCCCACGTCCCACCCTAACCTCCCCCCCAATTCCTGTGACGTCTCGGCATGTAGCTTCCCTCGTGCCAACTGGCTTTGGTCGGCACAAGGGAGGCTACCTGTCGGCGCTTGCAAGCCTACGCTGCTAGTAGCGTCGGCTTGAGAGCTTTAGCGCCGACACGGGGGTGCTGCTCGGCACCCCTGCATCGGCGCTGATACCGTAGCACTGACGCAACAACATTGTGTCAGCACTATGTGCCATATAGGATGGCACTGCCCGATATGCTTTCCCCAGCTGCAGCCAATCAGAGGGATGAAGGCAGGACATCCCCAGTCAATTCAGGGCCAGGAGCAGGACCTCTGAGCTCCCCCTGCTCACCATCTGGGAGCATCCTATGCTGGGCAACCCTGCCCTATCCCTTCATCAAGAGCTTGGCTGGACCTTGAAGTAGTCACAATGTCTTTTCCCCTGGAGATGGACCAACATCAACACAGGCACCCATATCAAGAGCCACCCAGGCACAGCCAGCACACAACCATGGGTGAAGAAACCCCTCTGGGTCGGAAGACTGCCCTGCTTTCTGTTGGGGGAGATTAACCCCCACTATTAATTTACAAATAGATTCTTTTAGTGATTGCTTTTGTTAAAAACACATAAAAACACAAAGTACTGTATTTTGTGTTTAAAATATCCAAAAAAAAAAAAAAAAAACCCCACACACAAAATATCACATTTTGGTGTTTAAGATATTTTTCAGAAATTTAAGGTATAATCCAAAGGCCGTTTTATGCCAGCGCATGTCACTTGTGCGTGTCTGGGACTGTCACAAAAGTGCCACATGGCATGTCTGCGCCACTCCAGAGACTAGGCCTGCATGAAGATGCATGCTGGCCTGCATGTGCCAAGAACCGGCAGCTGGTAAGGCCCGCTAGGTTTGGCTGGCGTGGGGGGTTGGGGATGAGAGGGGAGGCAGATTGGGGCAGAAGGAGGGTGGAGAGAGGGCGGACCATGGGTGGATCAGCCTGGGGAAAGGGTAGAGACAGGATCCAGCACCTATGCTGGATCCTAACCCCTGTCCCTGTCCCAATTGACCTTGCATGGGCTACTTGGAGTTATCCCTGTTGGGATATTCCTATTGGGGCTGCTGGGGCCTGCCCCTGGCTAAAGTGAAAATACCCCCCCTTACTGCAAGGCAGCCTCCTGCTGCCCTCTATGCTGCATTGGATACAGCGCAGGCCTCATGGCCTTCCTGCTCTGGCGCAATACAGGTGTGCCCCAGTATCCACTGATTCAATATCTACTGTTCAGTATCTCTTAAAATGATATTGGTACACCTCTTTAAAAGATAGGGGAACATTACAAAATCTTTTTACCTTGTTGCAGCAAAACCATTCTCTTTAAAAAAGAAATCCCCAGGTTCCACGGTTTTAGGTATCCACCAGGGCATGCCTGTATAGGATGTAAAATACTTTTCCAGTTTGAAATAATGCTGTGGCTGCATCTGCTGATACTACATCACCTATTTCACCTACCTAGAGCACCTAGTAGGTGACTAGCTAGGTAGGAGACTAGCTAGGGCACTTGAGTTCAAAATTAATAAAAATGAGAACTTGGAATGAGAACATGGAATAAAAACACATACCACCACTTTCTGCCTTCTTTTTCTTCCAAATCAAGAATGCTGCAAAAAACAACACAATTTTCAAACACATCTAGTTATTTGCCAATAAAGACTGGTTCCAACCTTCACCCCCAAGTCCATCTTGCTTACTGGATTTGAGCTGGGATTAAGCTATGGAGCATCGTAACCAGTGATGTCATTCAAATGATTTAGGAACAGGAACTCACTTTTGATTGGCACTTGTCGGGAACCCGGAACCAACCACGGAGCCCGTTAGGATCCGTAACGCCCGTTCTGGTCCGTTCCCCCCTGAATGACATCACTGACCGTAACCCCTTTTGAGGCTAAACTTCCCTGCAAAAGGGGCGGAGCAAGGAGGAAGAGACCACTCAGATCACAAGTTGTCATAAGACCATCTGATAGATTGATGTAGTGGATGTAAACCTTATCAGTATGGCAAGAGCCTGATTCCTCTCATCAGTATATTCATGGTAGCTTAAGCCTCTGAAATTGATCAGTGTGGCAGATCTAGAGTGGAGGGTGAGAAGTATGGCACAGACCCCACAGGGAATGAAGCTAACATGATAATAGGATAACTTGGACTCTCCATTTTCTTACCACCCTCACTTAAGGAAAATGACTTCCAGCTAGTATACTACTTTCCTCCAAGTTAATGTGTGCCTATTTATTGCACTCTGGCTAAGTTGCTCACCACTTTCCCACTTAAACAGTGGGCTTTTAAAAAAAAATGAAATATGCTCTTTTAATCTATTGCATGTTGGAAGGCTGCACTTTCGGCTAATGTCTTGATCCTTGTTGAGTAGTTCTCCCTGCAAGTACTGCAGGAAACTGAACCGTCATCGCTTCTACACAAGAATAAATAAGGCACTTGAAATGCTGGACTGTATATAAAATGGGCTTAAAAGCATACTTTGTATTACAAGCTTCCATTATTTTGTTTTAATATTCCATGAGGGAACGGATGTATCATTTATGGTAAAATAGTGTGCATCACCTCCCCCTGCCCCAGTCCATGCCCTTAATCAGAAATGTTGAAATACATGATTGAAATTGGGATTTGATTTTGTTTCATGGTTGCTGCTGTTGCACTGAAGGGCTTTCTAGGATGGTGATTGGGCAGCCCAATCCAGTGCAAATTCCTGTGCCCTGGAGCACTACTCAGAAGCATAACTAGAGTGGAGCCTGTGGGGAACCTGCCCCGGGCATTACACCAAGGGGGCGCATGACAGCACCTCAAGCACTACCCTAGTTATGGAGGAGGAGGTAGTAGCTTCACACCTCCCATTCCTTCTCCTTCAAAGGGGGGCCTCCACAGAAGAAGGAATGGGGCACAAATCCACCAGCACCCCTTCCTCCGGGGGAACCCATAAGTAACATCACGATGTCATTTGACATCATGTACTCAATTGCTGGGGCAGTGTGTTCCACCTCTGGCAGCTCCAGCATGGCCAGCACAGCATCATGCATGGACATTTCAGCTACTGGAGGTAAGATAAGAGGATGTTATCCTGTGATAAGCCTCAGCAGCTACAATGGGGTAACTCAGACCTGTGTGAGCTCAATTGCTGGCACAAGTCAGCATTACCCCATGTCAGTGGATCGGGCCTGGGAAGGGGGATATAATACAACATACTCCAGCCCCACTGATCCCGCCCCCTTCCCAGACCTGTCCTGCCCTCCCCTGCCCTGTTCCACTCTCTCCTGCCTCATTCTGCATTAGCACAGCTCAGTCCATTGTGTATCTTCTCTGGTATGTGCTGCTACTCCTTCTAGCGCATGCAGGTCAGCACAGGCCTTTGTGCCAGCACCGGGCACCAGTTTATTTTGCAAGAAATGACATAGCACATTCCTAACGATAGTCCCACTCTGTGATCCAGCAGGCTAGTGCATGTTCTGCTGTATCCAGTGTGGGAATAGAGTCTGCTGGAGGTCTCCTCATACATTCACCCCCTTACCCTGAGACTAGACCAGCAGTCTCTATAGGCTACTCAGATCCACACCACTGATATTGCTGGCGCAAATCCAAGCTGCCCCGTTTACTTATTCATTTATACATACGCCTCATTATCTCTCTGAGGGGGGATAGGATGCGGTGATAGCTGTGGCTGCCATCCCAGCCCTCTCCATGCTTGAACTGCCTCTCCCTGACCTCTCATCCACCTGCCTCATAACACCTCCCATCTTCCATAAGTCATGAATGATTGTATCACAGGGTAGAAAAGCTCCTATGAAGTACCAGGAGATTTAGGGCATCTTTACTCTGAAAACATTGAAACAAACAAGAAAGGAAAGGTTGAAGAAGCACAAAGAAGAGAAAATGGAAGTGGAGGGATTGTTTTATGTGTTCTCTTTCTCCTTTTGTTGGCTTATTAGTGTAATTCTCACATTTTTCTTACCATTTCTTTAATACTTTGCGTTATGTTAATACATTTCTGTTATTTTTGTGGTTTTACCTGCTTTGTCTCAAGGGAATTGGGAGGGTCTGCGTTGTCATTTCTCATAAACTGCCCATGTTCCATTACTGTGTGATTTTTTAGGGGACTGTCTGCATTTAGGGACTGTCTAGAAGGAAGGTTTTCCCAAGGTAGCCTCCTTCCAGTGTTGGGAATGAGTCTCAACATTCAAATCGAGTCATTTCAGGTGTCTCCAGCCCCCCCCCCCCCCGCCCTGACTTGACTTGTGCATGAGTCAGAGTGTGTGGCCATGGCAACTTGATCCCTGATTACTCAAATCTGTTTTTTACTTGAATCTCGGAGCTTTTTCAATTGACACCCAATTCACTGAGGGGGAGGATTCAAACTTGCAACATTCGTGATTTAAGTCTAGCATGCTAACCATTACACCATGCTGGCTTTCTAACTTCTGTTCCAAGATCATGAATTCTTAAAGTGGAAAATCTATTCCAAAGTGGGGGGAGGGTTGCTTTGCTAAATAGAAAGAACCAATCCATTATGTGGTGACATCAAGCCTGTTGTGTATATGTATTTTTTAAATTGTAGCTTAATTTACTGTCTTTCTACAAAGCTATCGCCCCAGATATATTATATATAACACCTCAGATGTTCATCAGAGCCAGAATAGCTCAATCAGGCAAGCAGTCACTCTAGCTCCTGCAGCATGAAATACCTTGAGGTTGTTTGTTAATACCCGATGGGGTCATCAAAAAGAAAAAAAAAGAAAAATAAAGAAGGGGCAGGTTGCATCAGGCAAGAACCATGATGAAATGCAAAACTAATTTAAATGCATGTGGAACCCCCAGAAATTCCCTAAATAAATAAAAGATGCATCTTTTGGGGAGTCAGACATGTTGAGCCCGGGAGCAAAATTCAGCTGCTGGAGTGCAGGGGAATCAAAGCTATCAATCTCACTGAATCTAGTTGTTGAAATGACTTGGCATTTGTGAGTCAGGGGCAGAGCCACTGACATGCAAGACTCAAGGCTCATGAGAGTCTGGCCAAAACATGAAAATTCAAGTTAAAATTTGAGAGTGCAATCCTAAACTGGAGTTAGGCCGGCATAAACTAAGCCAGCAAAGTTTGGCCAGCACAAGAGCCATCATAAAGCGTGTTTGGACTACTCTTGGAGTCAGGGAGGATGGCTCATGTCTGTGTCCTGCCTCTCTGACTTCCAGAGTAGTCCAAACATCCTTTACGGTGGCCCTTGTGCTGAGTAAACTTGGCTGGCTTATGCCGGCCTAACTCAGTTTAGGATTGCGCTCTGAGTCACAACTCCTTTTTTCCCAACACTGCCTCCTTCTGTCTGGGTTCACTAGTTTTATTCCCAGTTTGCCCACTAAAAAGGACAGTCAGGAAGTGAGTGTTTTTTGTTTACCGCTAGGTGTTGTCTGTCTTACTCTCCACCTCTCCTTACCCACTCATATTAGGGACTGCTTTTTTGCTGCAACACTTCGTTACGAGTCCCTTGTTTGCTTTTATGAAAGCCAGAAATTTTTTTAAAAAGATGCAGTTGAATTATATGCATGAATTCAAAGATATTTAGAGAGTTTGGCATATTCTTGTAAGTGCATTGAGAACGTAATTTCTGGGTGCATTGCCAAAGACAGCATTGTTGCCAAAAAAAATAAAACTAAAGAAGAGGTGTACATACATTATTTCAGCATGCATTTTGTTCCATAGTGACTTTTTGCTTTGCAACAGCTTGTTGTATAACAAATACAGATTCACGCTGTATCAAAGACTCCCCTAAACCAAAGCAGCAGACGTTGATCCTGTTCAGGAGCATCCTTGTTTTCATTCTGAGCATATAACATAGAATGACCAAAGTGGTTTCCAGCAGACTGGAACATATTGATTGAAAATAGTTTCATTCAGAGCAGCTCTCTCAGGTTAATGAATGAATGCAATAAAAACCGTACAGAAAATACCTGCATGTGGAAAAATCCTGCCATATAAAATTAACAGAGAGGAAAATATGTGGATACCATATAGTTAAGGTCCTGATTGTAAATTAGCTTATCTTAGTGACTATCAAGGTTTTGTCACCTATGTTTATGTTTGATATTCTGCTTATACTGCTATGTCTTGGTATATATTATGACTGCTTTCTAATTATGCAAATACAGAGGTTCACAATTATTTGATCCTTGGCTATAGTTGTTTCTTTTGCATTTAAATTGGGTCACACTATTCTTAGATTCAGACAGATGTGTCTAGAAGCAAAACATGGGTGGAGCCAGAGGAGCAGCTGCTCCAGGCGCGGTTCAAAGGGGGGGTGCAATTTTTTCAACATAAAAAAGCAAATAACTTACTGTATTTTGAAAATTGCACCCCCCTTTGTCCACTCAGGCTCCACCATCTGCTTATCTGTTGCCTCGGCAGCCATTTACGGCTATCACAGAGGCAGGGGGTTTCACGCGCGTGTGAGAAAATTGTCAGGACATTTGGGAAAAATCATTTAAGCTTGCTTGATGAGGTTAAGTAGACACATTCCAGGCACTTCTTGATTAGGACTAAGAGAGTATTGGTTTATTGATATGCAGTGGGAGCACCAGGAGGCATTTCATTTACATGTAATGGCAATCTCTCCTCCCTGCCTCCTGTCCTGCCTTTCCTAATCATCCCGGCCATAGGTTTCCCTTATGGGAGCCAGTATCTGTGTAGCGGCCCCTGTATTCAGAATGGGTGATTCAGTTGTGCAGCTTGGGAAGGACACTACTCTAAACCAGGAAGTGGGCGGTGATATGACATCATCGCAACTCCTGGCTTGAAAAAACCTGAAGTGCAGGGAGCATTCAGTCACGAGGCTGGTGGTCAGTTGGGAAAAGAGGGGGCGCAAAATACTTCCTTGCCCCAGGTGCAATTTTCCTTCATTAAGGCTCTGGACGTGTCCATTCTTTGCAATCAGCATGGAAGAAAATTGGTTGTGGATGGGGTGGGGACAGGAAGATTGGCAATAAAGCAGGGTTTTGTGGGCAAGATACACCTGAAGGAAGACTGTGGGGGATAAAGGTGGAGCCTTACAGGTGTTCTGGGAGAGTTCCAATAAAAGAGAATGGAAACAAGGTAGAATGGATGAAGTTGACATTGTTAAATACAGAGGGGCCCCTGTATTCGTGGATTCAGTTATCCCTAGATCCAGTCGGCCCTAAGCCTTATATACACCCAATCAATCAATCAATCAATCAATCAATCAAACAAACTATTATATACTGCTTTTCAACACAAAGTTCACAAAGCAGTTTACAGGGGAAAAAAATAAAGTTAAATGGCTCCCTGTCCCAAAAGGGCTTACAATCTAAAAAAAAATGCAGAACACCACCAGCAACAGCCATTAGAAAAGACACTGTACTGGGGTGAAGAGGGACAATTTCCTCCCTCTGCTAAATATAAGAGGAACAACACTTGGAAAAGTGCCTCTTGCCCAGTTAGCAGGGATAAAGTTACCCATTACTGTAACTTTGTTTTATGTAGAAGCACTTGCAGCACAAGTGTTTCTTGTTTAACAATCTCCCTTAACAATCAACGAACAGTAATCAGGACTTCCTACATAAAATAAAGCTACAGTAATGGATGCATGGGGGTACAGGGGCCAGGGGGGCTGAAAATATACAGGCATCCCCCTCGTCAACGTTTCCCTACCCATAGGAGTGGAGCGGAATGGAACCATATATGGGGGGGGGGCGCCTGTGTGCTTATAGACAGTAGTGAAATTCAGGGGGGTTCGCCCAGGTTCTATAGAACTGGTTGTTAAATGGCCGGGCCCCGCCCACTCACTTACCATGGCTGGCTTCGTTGTTGTTTTTTGCTCCGGCTATGACGTCATAGAACCGGTTGTTAATTCATTTGAATTGCACCACTGCTTATAGACCACTTTTGAACTAAATTTCACAAAATGGTTTACATAGCAAAATCAATGAAAAGTTGGAGACCTTCCCGTGAGGATTCACAATCTAAACAACCAAAGCAAAATGCAAAAAAGATAGCATTTGATTATTTCTCATGCTTTCAGCAATTAAAAATAAACCACTATCAAACCTGCTTAAATCCTGATGTGCACTTGCAATATGTTTCAGATATGCTAACAACCCAATCCTATGCTTCCTCCTGCCGAAGCATAAGGTGCTTATGCTGCACCCTGCAAAGGGGGTGGTAGTTCCAGAGTCCTCCTGTGGGTAAGCCTGCGAGGAGCAGAGAGTCTAATCAGATCCTCACAAGTCAAACCACTGGTGCAGGTCTGTGTGACCCTGTGCCATAAAAAAAAATTATGATCATAGACCTTGTAAGTTAGGCTACTCAAGCATAAATGTCTGTTAGCTGAAGCTCAAGTTGGGTGACAAAATACAATTTCCTTAATGGGGTATGCATATTTTCCGTACATGTTTGTGCACTGTTCAAAAACAACAGAGGGGGACTTTGAAGAAGGATTTGCAAGAATTCTCTCTGAAATGGTAGAGTTAATTTTTCTGTGTCAATTAACCCTGGATTATCTCCACAATTCACATGGTTCATAACAATGGCCAAGAGATTGCTTTAAAAAGCTGTAGCCTTCCAGAGATCAAATACATATGACTTCTATTTGAAGATAAAATAAGATATAACTTAGGCCCCAATCCTATTTCTGGTCTACAGCAGCTGATGTCAAAATCTATAAGCCCAGTTATAGTGGCACAAAAGGCACACCCCCCCCTGGGTGTTCTGGCGCTGCCAGCACAAGTGGCCAGAGGTTTTGTACACACACGAATGGCAACCCAGGCCATACAGCAGCTGGTAATCTGGTGGCTGTGGCATGGCGTGGGTGGTTCAGGGAGGTATTGGGGTGGTTTGGGTGAGGAATCAGGGCTGGTTGGGGTGGGAGGGGGAGGATCTAATTGGTAGCCATGCATGCTGGATCCTATTCCCATTTCTGAGCCTGGACCTGCTACCTGACGCTGCTTGGACTTATGTCATGCAGGCAAAAGAGATGGCATGGGTCCCACTGATGGCCAGGTGATGGCTAGACCCTCTGATGGCCTACAGGGAGGTAAATAATGTTACCGCCTCTTCCCACCATAGCATGCTGTTTACACTCCTTTGGCCAACCTCCATACTATTGGCAGGGAGTAGGATTGGGCTGTTTTCATTTGTGAATGTATTCTGTGCTTTACCTTAGAATGTCCAGGTGTGTATGTTGAGAAGCATATCTGTGCTGGAAATAGTGCTCATCAAAAAAGACGGTTGCTTATTAATTCATGTCCAGATTTTCATATGTGAAAATATTGATAGTAGTTGAGAAAGTGGTTTAATAATAATTTGAAGCCTACTTTTTATATTTTTGGAAACGTTAACACTAATACACTGGGCAAATCACATCATTCATATGCAAGCCCAGTGATGAGCAATAGCACGTCACTATGAATTGCCCTGCCCCACCCAGCACCCAAGAGTGGGGCTTGCTGGGCTCACAGCATTGACAGTCTGCCCGGTGGGGTGGGGCTAGTGCCTTGCTGACTGCCCTTGCCCCTCTCCCAGCTCAGTTTGAGCTCCGGCAGCGATCCCCCGCTCACCCGCCTGTTTACCAGGCTAGACTAGCTGGTCACTTTGGAGCCGGGTAGGAATTTTTTGCAACTGGCTTGATTGGCTCTTAGCTGGGTTTTATGTTTGTTTGTTTTTTGCCTACCCCAGCTTAGTTTTTGGGTGGTGGGATTTCTTAGGACAGGGTGAGTTATTCATTGGCCAATTTAATTCAGCAGGTAGCGTACGGGGGTAGAAAGGATGGTGTCTACCTGAGGCAGCATGGCTGGGAGATAGCCAGGCTACTCATAAGATGCTTACCCAGCTCGGTGAGATGGTTTGGTTACCCCTGGCCAGATTTAGCTAAAGCTACCCTTTGGTTCGGCTGGGGCAAACCGGTGCGGTCACGCATCATGGGTGATGATGGAGTTAGCTGATCTACAACAAGCTGAAGTCTGGAGTCAAGTGATATGCCCGTGGTAATCCAGACCAATCAGGGGAAGCAGATGGCTAGAGCTGTTTCCCCTAAGATCGCACACATTGAGGGGTGCTGTTAGGGCCCAGCTGCAAGTTAAGTTGTTAGTTATGTTTTGTGTTGGCCTTAAGTCCAAGCTCTGGTCTCTTTTGCTTATTGGGGGATGCGGGGTAATCATGTTAATTATGATTGTTTTTGCAAACAAGGAAGATAAATATCAAACAGTAAGATGAAATTCCTCTTGCCTTTTGTTGGGTTTGTTACATTTTTACATCCCAACTATTTCAAGAGGATGCATCATATAACTGCTTGACAGTTCTCTGAAACATTGATTGGGGCATATTAGCCACCTAGCAAGAGTGTTCTCATTTATTTATCTCGTGTTTTAGCAATCATTTTGATTGATTAAAAGTTCGGGCCTTCTCTAGGACTGATGGATTGCTGGATGGGAACTTGTGTGCCCTCTATTGACCCCATGAAGCGTATACAGTTCCTTTTAGATTTGCAGACTGCTTTAGAGTTTCTGCAGGTATTTTTCAGCCATTCCCCAAAAATGCTGTGTTTATAGTTTTTGAATCTGTAATCCATAATGCAGTTTTTGTAAAGCAGGCATTGTTTAACCAACTATGTTTAAGAAATAAGCCATGATAGATAAGGTAACGCATAAGACATGTTCACAACGGCACATATTTGCATGAATGTTAGAAATAACAGATTGGTTCCCAACCTCAGTCAGTTCTTGCTACCCACAAATTTGTAACCTGTGCATTCACTTAGTGCATTCACGGAGATCAGGAGTGCCATTTATCTTGTGCTGTTGGCTAAATGTTATCAGCTATCTGCAGTCTTTGCTTCTGTTTCCCTGGGCATTCTAAAGCTCTCTTCAGCCTCTCTGCAGCCTCTAAAGCTATTTATGGCGACCATGTTCTGCCCTATCTGTGTCCCCCGTCCTGGCAGGATAGCCTAAGGGTCTTCTCTGCATCCAGAGAGCAATATGACTTCTCTACCGCCATCCTGACATGACTGGGGACATTTAGGAGCTCTCCGCAGCCATCCTTATGCTCTCCACCATGGCCATTCTCATGCTATCCATGCCTGACCAGGTTAGCTAGCCCTCCCCTTAACCTCGCTGATTGCATAGGATTAATACCAAAACTGAATATAGTTCTTCAGGAAATGGGAGAAGTTCCATTTGCACAAGGGATAGTACTGTACAATGTTTCCATCACAGCCCTCAAATGGCTCCAACAGTGAGGGGGAGGGGCACTTATATGGCTTGTTGGGCGCACCCCCTCTCTGGCCACTGCTGCAGGGCATATAATTGTGAGAGATAGATTGGTCTGTATATCTGTATACATCCTGATGCATGCAAGTGCACTGATGAAAGACAATGCATCATAATAAGAATTCCCTTTCCGGCTCTCGATCCCTGATCTCTACAAGTGTCCCTTCCTCTGCTGAAGATGCAATGTAACCTAGCATAAAATAGAGACCTTAATATAAAATTGCCTTCCCAGGCTTATAATGGCTATAAGATAACTTATGGGGCTTTTTTGTTGTTGAAAACTGCTTTTTGGTGGTTAAAATATTTGAATAAAAACACAAAACACCTCATTCTGGTGTTTAAGATATTTTCCAGAAATTAAGAGCCTACTTTTCCAATTAGAAATAATACTATGGCTGCGTCTGCTGACACTCCATCACATATATCATCTACCTAGTACACTTTTAAGGCATTTAAAATTAATAAAAATTAGAACTTGGAATGAGAATGTAGAATAAAAACACAAAACACCGCAATTTGTTATTTTAATCAAGAAATTTTGGAAAAAAATATCAACAAAAAAAACACACAGCCCTACTTATGGGGATTGGGTATTTATTTGCATAAGCCCATGCACTTCACTCTGGGACAATTCAGATGAATCCTGTGAGTTAACCAGCATAACGAGGTGTGTGTGTGTGTGTGTGTGTGTGTGTGTGTGTGTGTGTGT
>JAJKFI010000056.1:1058861-1072241 GCA_029204185.1 Lerista edwardsae
GTGTGTGTGTGTGTGTGTGTGTGTGTGTGTGTGTGTGTGTGTTTAATGATGATGACATACTGTAAAAGCACAAAGCACTGTTTTCTATACTTCCCATTTTTGTTAAAACACACACACACACAACCCAAAACCTTGCTTCTCTAACACCTCTACATGCATGCAGCTACATCTGCCAGTAATGATTTAGAACTCACTGTGCCTAGTGCTGCTACTGATGGTTCTTCAGAGCTTACATAGTCATAAGTCACTCAGAACATTATCTGTTAGCAGAGTCTTTCTTGTGAAGTCCCTTGACCTAAAGCTCATCCTCAGCCTTCTCAAATCTTGTCCTTTCATGGTTAGGGAGAAAGTTAAACCACACGTCACTCCAAAATTAGGTCAGCTATCATGGCAAGGTTTGCAGAAGTAATATAAACTGGTCGAGCTTGTTAGACTCAGCAGGAATTGTTTGCTCTGTTCTGCATGTGGGCAGCAGAGGGAAAGTGACTCCTTGGAGGAATCTTGTCATTGTATTGTATTGCCGACGCAGAAAATAAAGTACAATGGAGCAGAACATCTGTCAGAACAAAGGAGCAGATGAATAACAAAAGGAAGGGATAAAGGGTAAGCCAGAGCAGAACAGTGGAAACACACACACACACACACACACACACACACACACACACAATTTTAGGTGATCTCTTTTCATGTTAAAATAGCAATTTTTATACAATTATCAAGTGAAATTTGAAAGGGAGTGACAGGTTCCTATACAATTACGAAATGATGTGTTTGTAGTTTAACTCTCTGTGTGTAGGGAGGAAGTAATCAGGAACAAAATATCAGAGATGGGAAAAAGACTCAAGGCTCGAGTCTCAGACTTGAGTTTTCATGGTGTGTGTTTTTTTTTTGCTGACTCCTGACAGACTTGAGTCTCATGTGTCAAAGACTTGGGCAGTGACATGATTTTTGGGCCACTGACTCGAATCTGGGACTGTGTGCTTCCATATGGCAAACAAAATCAGCACACGTCCCTTTAAACAGGAAGGGAGATGTTCTGATCATATCTTCCCACCAGTTTAAAGGGCTGCACTCTGCTCTGGGGTGCCTCTTTGAAGTCGCCTGCAAATTCAGGGGGACGCCTTGTTGTTGTGGCTATTGTCGTCATACTATCTTATTATATAGTTAATAATAATAATAATAATAATAATAATAATAATAATAATAATAATAATAATAATATACAGCGTTTCAACAGAAGTAGCTCAAAGGCAGCCGAATCCTGAGCTGCCCGGTGCCCAGAGGCTACCACTGCATCCTGTGGGCACCGTGACATCCACCAGAGTCTCCTCGGGCCTTGCCACGGGCCCTGCAATGGCACCCCGACTAGACTGCAGCCCTTGAAACCAGCAGGGAGACATTTCTGATCGCTTCTGCCCACCAGTTTCAAGGATTGCATGATGCTCTGGGATGCCTCTCTGAAGATGCCTGCAGATTCAGGGGGACTCTGTAAGGCCAGCAGAGCCCTCCCTGAGGTTGCAAGCACCTTCCAATTAGGACCCCCAATAAGATCACAGCCCGAAACTGGGGGGGGCAGATATGATCAGAAGCCTCTCCCCATGGTTTCAAGGGCTGCAGTCTGGTTGGAGGGGCTTTTTGAACGTGTCTGCCACCTCAGGGGGACTCTCCTGGCGGAGTAGAGTCCCCCTGAATTTGCAGGCTTCTTCAAAGAGCTTTTAAGTACTTTTAAGTAAAGCAGCTTTAGTGGTGGGAACAGCACACATTTTGCATTGTTATTTCTAACAATAAAATAGGATAAAAGCTAGGCACCCCAGGTCCTTGGGCTCAATATCTAGAAAAAAAACCTATTTATTTATTTATTTATTTATTTATTTATTTAATTATTATTATTATTATTATTATTATTATTATTATTATTATTATTATTATTATTATTGGCACAAGTCCACATTGAATCATGTCAACGGATCGGGCCCAGGAAGGGAGATAGAATACAGCACACATCAGTGCCACGAATCCCCCCTTCCAGGCTGATTTCTGCTCTGTAAACCAGCAGTATGATTGTCAGCCCGATCCTAAGCTGCCAGATTCCCATAGGAACAGCGGTGCCAAAGTGGCCACCGCTGCTTTCTGTGGGAGCCGCTGGCAGCTGCCAAAGTTGTGGGGCCCAAAGTTGTGGGGCCCACAATAGGGTGTCTCCAGTTTCCACTTACTATTTTTTTCAGGCAGACTGAAGCCGTGTGTGTCAGCCTGACATGGAGGGGTGGGGATGAAGTGGCAAGCACCACTGCGAGGCCCTCCCCCTCTCGGGGGCACGCCTCACTTCCCTTGCCCAATCCTGCCTTCCTCCCCCTCCCCCTGCCCTTCCAGCATCCTCCAAGCCCACACCACTGGTGCACAGTGGCACTTAGCGCAGTCCGGAATGGGTGTCAGCGCCACAGCCCTGAAGCTCGGTGCTCCTGGACCAGCGCTGGTGCTCCCTCCTCCTTGGGTGCTGTAAACATGATTTATGGCATGTTTACAACACCTGAAGCCAGAGCAGCAGTGCTGGCCATACAAGGTTGGGCTCTGTGACATTAGTGGGATCCCCACTGCCATCACAGTGGTGCAGAGCTCCCAAGTGTCTACACTGAGGTAAGTTTTGTGGGACAAACCATTAGCCAACACCACAAGTTTGCCTCTCTGCACATGCAGCTCCCTATGTTGATATCATTTTATCTCCACAAAAGTAGGTGAGAAGGAAATGCAAGACTATTGACAATTGTATTTAAAAACAATGATGCCCTGTAATTTTTTATGAGAAAATAGTGTATTTTTTTTAGTGGCGATGTTATATAGACAAAGAGCTTATACAGAACTGATTGTGTTCAAAAATAGCTACAATATTAGTTCTCAGTTCAGGAACCACAGCTGTAGAAATAGTAATAACATATGGTACTGTTGAATAAATAATATTCCCTTATAGTTAGATGTATTGACCATGATATGCTTAAATTACATGTCTAGTCTCCATACATCTGTCAGGATCACACTGTTATTACAGCAGGGATAAGTCTCTGGAAATAACTGAGTGGTGAGTTCCCAGAGGTATAAGCTTATCTAATCCTACTATCAATTAATTTTTCACTTGAACACTTTAAAAACGTAAGAGGTATTCTGAATAAGAAGAAAAATCTATCTTGTCAGTGGCATATGCTAGAGGGCGGGCAGCGCTGTAAGTCCTGCAATGTGCCTTGTAGGTGCACCCCTCCCATTCACCCACTCACTGGCAAGCTCCTGTACATTGCTATCACCGCCCGGAATGACTATGGTGGCACATGGGAGGGACTGCAGTACTTACCATGCTGCCCCCACCCTGGCTACATTACTGCATCTTGTCCAGCATTTCATTTCTCACATTGGTCAACCAGATGCTACCTTCTGAGAAACCAGGAGCAGGTCATTAAGATCAGGGTCTTTCTCTAAGGTGGCTCATTTGTTTCCATGTCTCTTGAACCAATAAAGTTACTGCTAAACCCCGACCCAGGAACCAAATGCAGCCCTCGGAAAGCCTCTATCCAGACAGCAGCAAGCCTCTGGTTTCCTATGAACCTATGGCCCTACTGGCATTGGTTGCACTCTCCAAGCTGCGGACAGCCTCCCCAGCCCTCAGAATGCCTTTGGAAGGGTGAAAATAGTCACTTCCTAGTTTTCCCTACAACCTGGAAATGATGCTTTTAGGCCCTCTAATGGCTTTAGGCAACTTTATAAGGATCGGGAACACCTCCCCAGCCCTCAGAACATGCCCTGGGTGTTTCCTGTGATCTGCTGGTTCCATTTACTCCAGCACATTTAAGTCAGCTGCTTGTGGGGTGGGGGAATGGGAGTCCATTAAAGTGTGTGCTATATTTCTGGGATGTGTGTTGGTGCTTGGAGGAATCCTAGGACTTTGAGCCCGTTCATTCATCTCTAATGTATTTATTTAAATTTTATTTTTGAATTTATTTATTTATTGGCCCTAAACGCCGCGCCAGATATTTGATGTGGCCCTCCAGCTAAAACGTTTGGAGACCCCTGTGATAAAGTATCCACTAGTGGAGTATTTGTTATATATGCAGGAGGATAGCCAGGGGTTAAGCCTGAGCAAGAGAGCTGGAGGGGTTGAGCTAATCACCCCTCCAATCAGGAGCCCTGAGCTATATGAATCCTGAAGAGTGGTAAAGTAGAGGGTGGAGTTAATATTATACACAGGTTGGGCTGTTGCCCTTCAGTTCAGTTCTGTTGGCTGTTGCTATAAGCCAGGGGTCCTCAAACTTTTTAAACAGGGGCCCAGTTCACTGTTCCTCAGACTGTTGGGGGACCGGACTGTAGTTGAATGTTACAGCCACATTGCAAGCAGGGCCAAATTAACCCTTTCCTCATAAGGGAGGTGCTCAGCCCCGTAATCATTTTGGTTGCTCTCTTCTGCACCTTTTCTAGCTCCAATATATCCTTTTTTGAGATATGGTGACCAGAACTGTATGCAATACTCCTGATGTGGCCTTAGCATCAATTTGTACAATCTTTGAACAAAACAAATTTGTACCATTTGTTTTATTGTCAACCCTCTTTTTAGTTATCCCAAGCATGGAATTGGCATTCCCAAGCATGGAATTGGCAACCCCTGCTAACTGGGCAAGAGGCACTTTTTCTGGTGGTGTTCCTCTTATATTTAGCAGGGGAGAGTAATTGTCCCTCTTCACCCCTGCGCAGTCTTTCTAGTGGCTGTTGCTGGTGGTCTGCCTTTTTCTTAGATTGTGAGCCCTTTGGGACAGGGAGCCAGTTAGCTTTATTATTATTACTATTTACCTGTAAACTGCTTTGTGAACTTCGTGTTGAAAAGCGGTATATAACTACCTGTTGGTTGATTGATTGATTGATTGAGTCTTCACTGCTGACACTGGGTGCTCAGGCAAAGAGAGTAAGAGTGCAAACACAAACTGCAGAGGCAATGGGGGGGAGTGAAAGTACAGGAGTGGCAAGACTGAGGCTGCAATCTTTCCTGGGAGTAAGTCCAACTTAAAACAATGGGACTTACTTCTGAGTCGATCTGCATAGGATTGTGCTGCCCAGCCAATTAGAGGAAAGTTAAAGCAGGGATGCATTGGAGAGAAGGGTGCAAACCCAAGCTGCTCGAATAAGGAGGAAAACTAGGCATGCAGAGGTGAGGGTGGCTGATAGCTAGACACCAGGCTGCCTGACCCCCTTCTCCCAGACTCCCTTGTCCCTGACTGGCATGACAGGACTGCCTCCACAGCGAGGTAAAGCAGCGTGGGCAAGCACTGGGTAGACATGCTGTTTCATCCAAAATTGCCTACTTGCTGCTGCATCCGGTCTGAGACTCCCAGGAGCTGCCCAGGAGCTGGGTTGGGGGGGGCCAAGTGTTGCAATGCCTTCCTCCAGCCAGAGCTTATTTTTGCTGGCACAGCTGAGCATTGCAGGCAGAGTGCGGAGAACAGCCAGGAGAGCAGCCGGAAGAGGCTGCTTTGCAGCGTGGTCCAGCATGTTGCAAGGCAGCCCCTTCTGAGGCTCTCATGCCTGCCCCTCCTCCTTTTGGCTCAGAATGATGGGCGGAGGCGGACTGGATAAATGTTCTTGGTGGGCTGTGTCTGGCCCACGGGCCGTAGTTTGAGGACCCCTGCTATAAGCGATCAAGCTGCATCTGCCTTTTCTGAGTTTCTATAGCATAGAACCCAATATATAACAGTATTCATCATCCAATATTTGCTGAATGGGCATACATTCCTAAGCAGCTTATAAATTTAATAATGACTGCTGAAATGAACAGTCAGGCTGCAATCCTACACACATTTATATGGGCGTAAGTCCCATTGAGCTCAATGGGACTTCATTCTGAGCAGGTATATAGGCTTCCACAGTCATACTCTGCTGTATAATTTGTCAAGAAATTCCTGCTTACCAATCCAGGGGCAGTTCTTGCTTTCAGCCTAGAGTTCTGTTAAGATGCAGGCAGAGATCCATTTGGTTTATGGGTATCCATCTTCATTTCAGTGAAGAAATCTGATCAAAATGCATATTCCCTTCTATGTGTAGGTTAATCCTAACCCCTGATGACTTAGTAAAGAGAAACATTTTAAGTGGTGGCTCACTTACATGTAGCAAGGAGATAGCAAATGGTCCTATACATCTCAGCATGACATCTTTTCCAATAGCTGTTTGCCTATGTCTCTGGTATCTTTTAAAAACTAAGAGGGGAAAGATTATGAGCCCCTTTGCATCTGAAATTATTTTGGCTA
Organism: Lerista edwardsae; assembly: GCA_029204185.1. Taxonomy (NCBI): domain Eukaryota; kingdom Metazoa; phylum Chordata; class Lepidosauria; order Squamata; family Scincidae; genus Lerista; species Lerista edwardsae. The sequence continues at coordinate 1,065,137 of JAJKFI010000056.1, forward strand.
GAAAAATGACTTCACCGTTTTGTTGTTATGATTGAAAAGGGGGACCTGGATATTCTAAATATTCAGTAAAATAATAATTATGCTACCACGGGCAAGGGAATTTCATGAAAACTGAAACAGTGGTGATCAATATGGACATTTAAAATCCACTGTCTATAAGAAGGTTTGGATTAAAAAATCAGGGTACAATCCTGATCTATACAAATCAATTGGAGTTCTGCCATTGACTTCAGGGGAGGACACTAAGCACTTGTGATTGTTTAATTGTGTATTTTGGACAGACAAAATCAATTGATTGCTAGGCAGTGGCATTCAAGTGAAAATAACCTCTTCTGCTGTTGTTGCTTGTTAACAGCAAAAATGCCCTTATTGATTTGATCCTAATGCTGCAGGACAAAGATTTTGTTAAAAATTCGAATTTGATGTACAGTAAACTAGTCCTTATGACAACAGTTATTATAGCATAATTATTTTGAAATGTATAATTTGCTATTCGCAGTACAACAACATTTACAAATGCTTCTGAATTCCAAATCGATGGGAAATGGTAGATATGGAAAATTTTCTTATTTTTAATGCATGAATTGAAATTATTACCAGATAAAAATACATATCCAATGGTCAAATCAACAATCTATTTGAAAAAAAGAATATAGATTGTGTGGATGAACATTATCTTGAAAGTTCTCATTCCAGAATGTAATAAATAAAATCCATTTTTTTCCTACAGATGTATCCATGTCTCTTTATTTTGCCTTCCTATAATAGGCCACTTTTACCACATGCTATATTTTCCTGTAACCATTTTATCACTCTGGGGGGTTAGGCCTTTACGTTTATATAACTTTAGTTTTCTTTAGATAGTTTTGGACTTTAGTTTTGGACTTTTTCCCCCAGATAATACTTCCAATAAGTTTCTGCCACCTGCAAAATGTAATGGGCAGCCCAGTGGTGGGATCTAACGGATCCAAGAACCAGAACAGTGACCAGGACTCACCTTTGACTGGCCCGTGTCGGGACCGTTCAAAGCGGCCCGGCCGCGCCCCGTCCTTATGGTTTCGCCGCCATTCCTTTGGTTCTACCGCCTTCTGCGCCGCATCCATCACGGAGCCGGCGAGGAATGGCGGCAAGTGGGCGGAGCCAGCCCTGATTAGGTTCAGGAACAGCCATTCCGGCACGTTCCTGCTGGATGACATCACTGGGGCAGCCCAATCCTAACCCATGCTAGAATAGGGAGGTTAGCCGGCCGGCCTCATATCCAGTGCAGGGTTGGGGCTGTAGTAAGGGAAATATATTCTCCTTACAGCAGTCACAGCAGTCCCAAATCATTGATGCAGCTCCAAGAGGCCCATGTAAGGCTGACTGGGCTGGGACTGGGGGTTAGGATCTGGTCTAAGTGCTGGAGGCATTCCCATTGCCTTGCCAGTCCAGTCCATCCACAGGCTTGCCTTCCCCATCTTCCTCCTGCCCAAATCCACCCTCCCTCTGTCCTCTCTAACCCCCCAATGTCTGGAACCAGAGCGGGGACAACAGCGCACATCTGTGTGCCTCTCCGACTCAGAAGGAGGTGTAAATGTGCCTTATGATTCATTTGTGACACTCCTGGCCTGGCCTTGTGGCCAGAGACTTGTGCCATTTAAGCACACCTCAGGATTGCGCTGTAACTCACAGCTTAGATATATCAAAATTGAATTAGCACTATTGTCGAATCAAAGCTATCCATCAAGTTTTAGGTTTACATGATTTATTTTTAGAGCACATGCATTTTTTTATCTTAGTAATGTTGTGGTGGAAGTAAGCTAGTTGCAGACATAATGCACAATGATTGCAGATCTACCGTGCTTTTGAACAGGGGATGTGATGTGTAATTGCAGTTATTAAAGTTGTCGCTTGGGCCTTATGGTTCTACTTCCTTTGATGTTCAGGAGGACTGTTGCTTGGAGCGTTTGCTACACCTCCTGAGCAGTATACATTTGATGGGAAGAGGTAGTGAGGTAGAGTAGCATATTGCTGTGCTGGCTAGGATGCTGTCCTTTCTCCTTAACAGCAGTGTCCCTTCTGATGCAACTGTGTGGGGATCTCAAAAAATGGGAAACCTTTCACATACTTGGGTGACTTTCTATGTCCTAATTAAAAGCTAAGCAGAAGCAGAAGGCTAAGAAGGCGAACTGGTGAAGCATAGGTTGAGCTGAGCAAGGTTCTAGCTGGGGAATTTGACTGGAATCAGGAGGGACAGAATGCTGATGAACACTCTCCCCTTCATGTGTATGTGGGAGGGAGCATCACAAATGTTCAACCTGTGTGCCTCAGTTACTCAGATCTGTTCTGCAAAAAAAGAAAATTGTATTCAGTGGGCTCTCTTTATCCATAAGTTCTGCACCGGCAGATTTCACTCAATGCGAGTGGTAAGCCCACATCTGAAGGGCTTCAAGGACCTCTCAGATGTGACCAGAAGTGCCTTCTGGATGTTTTTGGAAAGTATGTCGGTTGCCGTCCTGAACCAAACATGCTTTCTGGACATGTCCTTGAGGCCCTTCCCATGGATTCAATTATCAGTGGAAAATTGTATCTGCAGAAGGTCAGGGAACAGATCTGCTGTGGCCACTATTCAACTGGATCCTTTTGCACATGGGCAGCCCAATCCTAACTTGCTTTGGAGCAGACAGGCTGGCCTGTAGGCCTGTGCTGTATCCTATGCAGTTTTGGGTGGCCACTGGAGCCCACCTCAGGGAAAGGGGACATTTGTCCCCATACCTTGGGGTATGCCCCAGCCAGCCCTATGGGGCTGCTCAGATCTGTGCTAGCAAAATTGTTGGTGCATGTCCAAGTAGCTTTGATTGGGGCAGGCGGCCTGGGAATGGAGGATAAGATCCAACCTAACAGTCAGACCCTGATTGCACCCCCTCCTCAGGCTGGCCTGTCCATGAGGCCACCCTCCCTGCTCCCTTCCCCCATCCTATTCGACCTTCCTACTGTCTCCCTCCCAAGCCCCAGTACTGGCCAAACTTGGCCAGTGTGGGGACGACTTATGTGGCCTCCACAGTGGCATCCTTGGGCCAGCACCGCTCCCTGAGTCAGCCCAGCACTCTTTTCATTGGCGGAGACATGCCTTACAGCATGTTTGTGATCCTGCTGGGCTGACGCCTTGGCATACTTCAGCCCAGCGCAATTCTAGGATTGTACTGTAGAAATCCTGTAGTTAGGAGCACAATAGGGTTGAATTTTGACTTGTTTATGTGCTCACAATAAACTCTTATCTTATTTGGGGGCACTCTCAATAGTTTGTGGAGCCCAGTTACAAACTTTGGTTGGGGGAGAATCCAGCTGTCCTCTATTCTCTGCACCCCATTCTACTCGCTGCACTTTCTTTAGGATGCTTGCTTGTGACCTACATATTTATTAATTTTATGTATTTACCAAGGTTATATCCCACTTTTCTCCCCAAAGGACAACTAAAGCAGTGTGCTGTGGACACATGCTTCAGTCCTGCATAGTTTAAAACCAGCATTTTGCAAATAGCATTTTAGCAAAGGCAACAGAAGAGATGCTGGAATTAGACCTTTTAATCCATTAGACAAATTGTTTGTATTTTAGACTTCAGGGCCGATGCAACAACAATAAATACTGAACAAGCATAGTTAATCTATTTCCTGAACATTTTAACAGATCAAAATGACATAAAAGGAAACAAAATCAATGCAAGACTGATGGCTTCTATGAACAGAACTACATTTTTGAGCCTGAAATGCTTTGTTTTGGTTATTCATGTCAATAAATGCTCATCTACTGGATTATTGCTCTGCATCTTTATATCCAGGCACCTTCTGATTGCTGGGGTTTATATGGGCGATCCCAATGAAGGGTTGGAGTCATTTCAGGAGTCTGATGTTATAACTTGATAGCAGAGGGCAGAGCAGGTCAAAGGCAGCACAAGCTTCCAGTTGCCATTTTAGTTCCATTGTGCATCTTATACTCTCCTCTAGGACCATTGCCCCCCTCAAAGGAGAGGGGGCAGAGATGGCAGAAAACTGGCGGAAATAGGGGTACCCAGTAGGGAGGCAGAAATGGTGGCAGAATAGTGGGTGCAAATCAGAGGAGACCCATTGGGGCAACTGGGGCTTTATATAGGGTAACAAGCATACTCTTACCCTGAGGAAGTTCTGGTGGCTGCACTAACCCCATTGGATATAGTGGTGGCCATTTCAGCACCGCTGTTCCTCTGGGCACAGACAGGGTTTAGGATTGGGCTACCCATGGTTGTGAGCTGCAGAGAAGTACCAACCTCATACTTTCCATAGTGCAACATCTTGCACGAAGAAGACTCTTCATTGACACAATACATGATCAGAAACATGTCTGGGAGATTTATCTGTAGCAACATATGTGCAATACTTTGCTTTGGGAAGATAAAACTGTACGTATTTTTTGCACTGCTAAACCATACTCTTTAAATTTGTTGTGGGCAATAAATAGACTTTCAAGACTTATGCTGTATTAAATGAAATAAGCTTTTTTTTAAAAAAAATGCAGCATTTCAAATTACCCAAAAACGTTTTAAATTGCTTCTGAATCACTGTGCAAAAACTTCAGATCCCCTTCCCCTGCCCAACACAATCAAATAATCATGAATCATATTAGCTCTGGATAGAAGAGAAAGACCAATTTACATTGATAATTAGCCAGTTGCTGTTCTTATAAAAGACTGTTTTCGTGTTTAGTTAAAATGAGCCATAGCTTTGAAAGTTCTATTGGCCACACAAAATGGGAATATTGCTGCTTTTCACACTGTAGCTTGGCCAGCAAATGCACAAAGGCACAACCAGCAGGGCAGATTAAGGTATTTATTATGCCGTCACTGGCACAACCTAATTAGTTAATAACTTTATTAGACTTTTCAGTGCAATTAAGTGGAGATCTTACATAAAGGTGAAATATTGGAACAAGAGAGATTGTTATAAGCTCAGAAATGTTATCATCTTCCCCTGAGCATCTCAGGCTGTAATAAAATGTGTGTTTTCTATGGCACCCTGAACATGGTGGGACTGATTGTGCTGTGCAATACCACATCTCCCTAACACAGCAATTTTCAGCCAATGTGATCTGGCACAATAGTGTGCTGTCCTAACAAGTCTGCCCTTACCTGTAAAGATTTAGAGTAGCCCCATAGGAGTGGCTGTGGGGGGAAAATATCACCCTGAGGAGACCTCCAGCTGCCTCCTAGCCAGCTCAGATTAGGATTGGGTTGTCAGGCACTGAAAATGGATGGGAACCTTTTTTCTCCATTCTAAATAAAGTATGTGAGATTGCGGGTTCAGGCGAAATCCTAAAGGCACCAATAGTATCATTTGACCTCATTTTACAGCCCTCCTAGTGCCATTTTCAAAAATAAATCAATTAAATAAATTGCCCAACAAATGGAGTTACGTTCCTCTTGAAGTCACATTTGGCACTAAGATCGGATTAATGTTCAACCTATTCACTGTTTTAAAATTATTTTAGTTGATCCACCAATTATAGGCGGCAGCTCTTATTACTAGAGGTGTTTGAAAATGACATTATTTATTTTACTCAGAAGCAAGCCCATTGTGTTTAGTAAAACATAAGGGGACATTTGATCCTCTAGCCAGGGGTCAATGTCCAGGGCCTGGATGGATCAACTTGGAACTGATCCAGCAACATTAATGGTGCAAGTCTGGGTGAACCCACATTGGGTATTTGGTTAGGGAAGGCTACTCCTGCCGGTAGCTGTTAGCAGCAATGGGCCATGAACACTGCTGGAGTGGCAGCTCCAAAAATGACCACTGGTGGAACACTACGCTCTGCCATATGTCCCTTTATGGCATCAGAACCTCAGTTCTGCTGTCATAACCAGTTGAGGATCTGCAATTGTGTCAGCAGGGGCAAAAGCCCCAGGCGTGGCACTCCTGGGGTGGGAGGAGGGTGTTGATGAGGCGCCTTGCCTTGCCGAGAGGGTTTCAGCCCACTTGCCCTGCCGAAATGGGCAAATGGCTCCGCAATGGAGCTTGGCATGGTGTGGGGGCAGAGCAGAGCAGAGCAGAGCAGTGCATGGGGTGGGGAAACAGTGGGCTGCCTCTTCCTCTGTCCCTGCAGCCCATTGGCTGGGTCCACAACTGGTCATATTGGATTGGACTGTTACTTGAGCAAAATATCCAAGGAACACCAATAGAAGTCAAAGGGTTTTGATAAAGCTAGCACTTTTCTCATATCCCTCCGTTGTCTCTTGAAGTTACATGATGTCAGTACAGATGTGATTTCTGACCAGATGGGGCAACTTCTAAGGAAATCCAGGGCCTTTCAGTGAGATTAGGTGGATTTCACAGGAGGCTTCTTTCGCACATCCCTCTGCGGGGAGAGACAAGGATTCTTTTTCCACCTCTCTCGGATTCATGTTTCCAAGCATTTGCAGAATCAGGCATTTAAATCTGAGGACATACACTTCAATGTGGGTCTCTGTTTTTTTTGTTTTTTTTGTTTTGCTTTTGCTTTTATGAGAAACTTACAAGCCTGAATGTTCCTCTTGAGTGGCCGACAAGCAAAGCTCTTTTTTTCAAACCAACGCTGCATGCTTGTGTGTGTGCAAAGAACAGCCTACGGTGCTTCGAGAGACATTTGCTGTCTGTTCAGCTAACTAGAGTGGAAGCGCAGGAGAAAGCCTTTTTGAAAAGCAGCCTCGGCTTTCTTCCTCCCTCCTGGAGGTCCTCCAGTCTCTTTCTTCTGCTACCATTATCCGTCTCAGAGCCATTCTCTTTAGGATCCAGGCCTCTTGCAACTGGACAGGCTTTTATTCTTTATGAAATGCCTATTTTCTGGGCTGTGCTTCTCAGAGGGATATCAAGGCTGTTGTAAAATTTACACATAATAGCTTTGAGGTTTGGAGGGACTAAGAGGCCAAGAGAGTTTCAGGTCGTAGCTCAAAGTAAATTCATTAATTCCTCTCCTAACAGAAAGCACATCAAAAATTAATGACTAGGGTCTGCTGAGTTTTTCCCCTCCCCCTCTACAGATTGCAATAAACAACGCTTCCTTCCTTCCTTCCTTCCTTCCTTCCTTCCTTCCTTCCTTCCTTCCTTCCTTCCTTCCTTCC
>JAJKFI010000056.1:1072251-1095231 GCA_029204185.1 Lerista edwardsae
TCCTTCCTTCCTTCCTTCCTTCCTTCCTTCCTTCCTTCCTTCCTTCCAGTCAAATACTGGATGACTTGGAGCGCCATGTCTTAATCCATAGATAAAGGATGCCAGCATTTCGGTTCTTTAATTAATCCTTGACTATAATGATGCTGGGGTGTCTGCTAAACTCTGAAAATATTTTTTTTTTTGCTGTATTAAATGCAATCCAAGATCTACAGATACTGTGAAGGCATGGCTTAAAACCATCTTCCGTTGGTTATACAAAACAGATCAAAGCAGCCCCATGAGGAAATGATGCCCTCCATAAAATTGTATTCCACCTGCTGTTAACCATGATCTGGAACAGTGGTCTCCAAACCTCGGCCCGCAGGCCATATCTGGCCCTCGGGAGGATTTTATCCAGCCTATGGTGTGTCCCAGCCTCTCAGAGCTAACGGTAGCTCCAAAGACACACTTCTGCATTTCCCAGCATGGGTATATACTGCATTTAGCCACTAGAGGTGCTGAATGCAATGCAAGTAATGGAAAGAAATTATTCCATTCCATTGCATTACATCTAGCACCTCTAGTGACTGAGGGCACAATCCTAACCTGCGCTGGAACAACCAGTCTGGCAGGCCTACACCATATCCAGCGCAGGTTGGGCGCAGCCTGGAGCCTCCATGGGGAAAGGGCACATTCGTTCCCTTTCCCGGGGTAGGCGCCAGCTGTCCCTATGGGCTACTTGGATCTGGACCTGTTGTATAAAATCAGGGCTGCGCAGGCCAGGGACGGCTCCAACGGCATCGGGAGTGACGCCGCTCATCTCGGCGGCCCCGGAAACTACTGATCTGACACCAATTTCGGCCGTTTTTCACCATTTTCATGTGGGGCCCCCCTGCGTACCCCCACTCCCAGGGGTGCTAGGGGGCCCTGACCGCAATGTTTGTCACCAGGCCGCCAGGCATCCATATGCCGAATTTGGTGCCAATTGCTCTAGGTGTTCCAGCAGGGCATGGCGGATGTTTTGTTTTGCAACCCTTCTCGCCCCCCACTTTGAGGGGGAGCTGAACCCGGATTCCAATGGTGTCGGGAGCATCACCACTCGTCTCGGCGACCCTGGAAACTACAGATCCGATGCCGATTTTGGCCGTTTTCAACCATTTTCACGTGGGGCCTTCTGCGTACCCCCACCCCTGGGGGCACTAGGGGGCTCTGTCCCCCGCAGTGTTTGTTGCCAGGCCGCTAGGCATGCGCGTGCCAAGTTTGGTGCCAATTGTTCCAGGCATTGCAGAGCCTGTGTGGAAAATACGTACACACACACACACACACACACACACACGTTCTTCTTTGTATATATGGGAGTGTTTGAGAAGGCAAAAATATGTGCAAACATTGATAGTTTGGCATATATAATGAAGTACATATGTTTTCTGCCATAGGAAAAGGAAGGGTTCTGCAATAGAGCCCACTCCTTCCACAATTCTGCTGCACATCACAGCAGTAGACAACAGGGGTTTGATGACAATAGAGGAGTGACTCCAAGAGCTCTTTCAGCGTAGCGCTCATCACCAAAGTTCCCATTGGAGAGGTCAGAGAGGTATAGCCCCAAGCCACATGTCATCATGAGAGCTGTAGTCTCCCTGGCAAGGTCTTATATGCTATGGTTGTATAGTCTGTGATTGACTGCCAGATGAATCCCAGGGCCGGCTTTAAGCCAACGTGACCAATGTTGTCACATTGGGCCCCGCACTTCGGAAGCCTCGCGCACCAGCACAGCAAGCCTATCACCTGCTGCAGCAGCTGGGCACTCTATGAGCTGTGGGGTCAGTGGGGCAAGCTGAGCAGCTTTACCTTGGGCCCTTCCAACTGCCCCTGCTTCTGTATGGCCCAAAATGGGCCTCCTGGAAGCAGTTGGCGGTGATGTCATGTCACCACAACTTACGTCCAGGTGCTGCACTTTGCACATGGCACCACAAGCACTCTTCTTGGTGAGTGTGTGTGTGTGGGGGGGGGGGGCTGCAGGGAAGGTGGTGGTGGGAAGGGAATGCCTGCATTGAGCCCACTTCTCCTAGGGCTGGCCCTGATGTATCCCTTGCTCTGTTGTAGGAAATTCGGAAGGGTAGGGTGTGGCTGGAGATGCAATTTTCTGCTTTCCTTTCTGTTCCATCTAGATTTATTTCTACCTATGCCTTCATGATATGGCATATGCTGACACCTCCTCATCCATCCCAAATTACACCCCAATCTTCTCCCCTTTTTGGCCTCTTAGAGTTGCACTGGGGTTTGTGGCACATCTGTTGGCAGACAGACTTCTGCCATCATTGCACCAGCATATGTGGAGGTATGCCGCTGTACCTTGGTTGGGCTAATAGTCCCTACAATGATTGGATTTGGGATCTGGGGCCCAATCCTATCCAAGACTCCACCACTGATGTAGCTGTGCCAACAGAACATGCGCTGTGGTCCTGTGGATGTGGGGGCAGTTATGGAGACCTCTTCCAGATAAGAGAACATTTGTTCTATGGCATTGCAGCTGCATCAGCACTGGAAAGTTAGAGAGGATTGGACCTACGTTTTCTAATGTGTAAAGACACTTTAAAAAAACATGTTGGAGGACATACTAGAAGTCCGTACTAGAGGAGGACATCAGAGGACTTACTAGATGTTTCAACTCCAGCATCTCCATGATGTCAAGCAGCAGGTCTTGCAAAAATGGTGCTGAACCACAGCCCCCTAGAGCATACAAGACTGAGCTAGATGGTCCAACACATTTTAAGACAGCTTTACATGTTCATTAAAATATTGGTCCAATATTTTGCGTTTCCTTCACTGGTTGCCAGGCAAGTGCCATCCCCCACATTATTCCAACAACCATTTATGAGGCTGGCTCAGGAAACAAAGCTGTTCCTGGCAGAAGTTGCTCAGTAATTTGAACTTAATTTTTTTTTCAAAAATATCCAGTAAACCAGCACTAAAAATGTTCATTTCAGCTTTCATCCAAATCTGAAAGCAAAATAAAAATCCTTGGCTTGAAAAGGAGGGGCGAACTGGAAGAGGATAACTGCTTTTACAATCTTCTAAGTGTGCAGAGCCAACTATGAATGCTGTAACTAATTGTTGTGACACTGCATCCTAATCAACTGACGTATGTTAATACAAAGGAAAAATGCAGATGCCCAGAGAACCCTCAGCATTCTCTTTTCAAAAAAGATAGCACAATAGCACTTTAGCTTTGGAATACATGTTTGGAAGGAAAGGTGACAATTTTCATTTGCATACCCTATGTGTGTGATTCACAGAATGGCCTTTGCACCAAAGGAGAGGAGAGGAGGGAGAGAGAGAGATTCATTTGTCGCCACTAGCCATTTTCTTGTTTTCTAGGTTCTCAACGTTTGTCTTTAGGAAAAAAAATCCAAAGCCCAAATTCTTATTTACCAAGTTCTATGTTGTTTGAACACTCGGGATATCACTCCTCTTTCCCAGTATTTTTGTAAGATACCAGGGTCTCTGGTTCTGCCACCACTAGCAAAGTACCATGTGGGGATGGAAGGTGAGGCAGAACTGCCCTATCAGAGTTCTTTGAAAAGTGCCGCCACTGCTGTGATCACACAAAAACTTACAACCCAGCTCTGAGCAGCTGGAGCTGGAGTGTTTGCAGGATCACAGCCATAGCAGCAGCTGTGGAAGCACTTTTCAAAGAACTCTGGTAGGGCTGATCTGCCTCACCTTCCACCTCCACACCACTGTCCACCACCCAGTTTCTAGTGTCTTAGCTTCTGCACCAGCCATGTCTGACCCTTCCAGAAACTAGGGCAAGAAAATAAGGTATAGAAAGCCCTCTTTTAGGTTCAGTGCTGGCCAGGAGCACCGACTTGAGTTCAACATTGGGGGGGGGGGCTTAGCCACACCCCTTGATGCAGCCATGCCCACACAGCACTAAAATAGTGCCTTCAACTTACAGTACATAAATCATATGCACAATCTATTGAACACAGATGGTATCTGCATCATTTCTGCCCCCCATTTCCTTTTCCAGACGTGAATAGTGTCAGTCCGTCCAGGCTGTCCTTCTAAAGCAAGGATTAGGGGTGTTGTAGTGTGAGAAGGCAGGCTGGGTTCACTTCACCCAGTGTCCAAAACAGAGCTGAACTAGGAATCAACCTGGAGGCAACCCCCCCCCCCCAGAAATAAAAGCTTCCTCTTGGTGCAGGAAGGTTTGGTTAACTTCAACAGGACCCTAAACAAAACAGAACTATAACTGCGAGCCAGAACAGTAATGTGGTTGGAGCCTGAGGAGCAGCTGCTCCAGGTGCAATGCAAAGGGGTGTGTGATTTTTACATTAAAAAAGCATAACATAAGAACATCAGAATTGTTTATTGTATTAGATAAAAGCCATCACAATCAAATTTAAAATACAAAATCCAGATACAAAACAGGATGCAGGGACATTAAGGTTTAAAAAGCAAATAAATTTAAGATCAATCGTAAACCAACACATACACCCTTCAAATTAGGGAATCTCCTTTACAATCTACGGCAATTTCTCCCAGATAGTTAGCACGGATAGTTCTGGCAGCTTTGGCAAACAGCGCTGTTCTATATGTGATGAAAGGGTCACAGTCAGAAAGCAGCCAGCACAATTTCGTTAGGGGACTCTCTCCTTGTAGGGTGGCCGAACATAAGAAGAGCCCCACTGGATCAGGCCAAAGGCCCATCTAGTCCAGCTTCCTGCATCTCACAGCAGCCCACCAGATGCCTCAGGGAATATACAAGACACATGCATCTTGTTGCCACTCCCCTGAATCCAGCACTCTGAAATAGTTTAACTCTGAAGTAAGGAGGTTGTACTGAGATGTACTGAGCCTGAGATGGACTTTTCCTCCAGAAATCTATCCAGTCCCCTTTTAAAAGCATCTAGGCCAGATGCAATCACCACCTCCTGTGGCAAGGAGTTCCACAGATTAATTACCTGCTGGGTAAAAAAGTATTTCCTTTTATCAGTTCTCACTCTCCCAACACTCAAATTTTAGTTGATGTCCCCTGGTTCTGGTATTGTGTGTGTGTGTTCCAGCCAGGCAGCTTGAGCCACAGGCCGGTGGTTGTTTTTGGATACCAGAGAAAGGAATACACTTAGTTCAGAGTCAGGATGCAAAGGCATTTTATTTCTTCTACATATACAACAAAGCTCATATCAGCAAGCAAAGCAAAACTTACGAAGTGTTATCAGGTGGCTTGGAGTCACACTGCAGCACCCTGGCATCCAAAGTCACCTCATGCATCAACCTAAGTTACAGCAAGCTTATATAGGCTAGGTGCTTTGCTTATCAAGACATCAGTGCTAATTGGCAAAAACAAGTATTTTACAGCACAATGATATATGGCAAATTACTACTTGGGTCACATCATTAAAAGAACTTTTATCTCAACAAGTGGGAGATGTTCCCATCATTAGAAGACCTCTTGCTATGCACCTGCAACAGATAAGGGAAATCAGTAGGGTTACCAGATCCAAACTGGGACAGAGTGCCTATACCTTTAAACATTCTATAGGAGGGGGAATTTGGGCAGGTGTAGCTCATCATGGAAGGGTTGCAAAAGCTGCACCTGCCCACATTCCTGCTTCTATAGAATGCTTAAAGGTATAGGCACTCTGTCCCAGTTTGGATCTGGTAACCCTAGAAATCAGTCATGTGCAAATATAACGGGATGGACACATGCCAATGAGGAGGTCGACAGCAGATGTTCCCTCATTAGGTTAGAGAGTACCTAGCTTAATTGGTACACATAAAACAGAAACATAATTCAGGGCATTGAAGTGGACAATGTCTTATCGCCCCATACTCATAACATCACCCAAAGATGGTGGCCAAAAGTCTTTGTTTTGAGCCCAACTTCTCTTGCTTCTCATGGGAACTGCTCCGTGGGCACGCACATGACCTCTGTGTCATGTGAAGACAGTAACTAAATCTTAAGATAACATGGGAGGCAGCAGCTAGGCCTAATGCTGGCCGTTACAGTGTGAGAGGGAAAAGAATCTCCCTCTATCCACTTGATATAGTGTGAGCAATGTGAGCCCAGGTCTACCCGCCCTTGGTACTCTGAAAACAAGCCTAGTCCCACCAGGAGCCCAGGTCTACCCATTATAAGTATAGTGGGTAGACCTGGGCTCAGGAGCTCCCTCAAAGCTCCTGATGAGGTCAAATTTGACAAGAGAGGCTGGGAAGCGGATAAGTCTCTGGGTAGCCAGCCAGCCAATCAGGAGTCCGGAGGGGAGGAACCATTGGGATGCAGCCGCATTGGTTCTCCCTACTTCTGGCTCTCATAGGCTCTCCCTGCGACTGCGCATGCTCCCACTCTGCTCTGCTCTTTGGGGGGGCAGATATGGGGGGGGGCTCATGGCCAATGGGCCACTATGAAGGTGGCGCCTATGGTGATGCCCTGGGTGCAGGTCAGCTAACCAACCAAGCCACTCATTGAAATGACACAGACTCCCTCACCCTACTTTGTTTGGCACTCAACCCCAGCCTCAGAGCCTATCTTAGCATGATTTAGCCAAATTGGGCCCCACATTTTGGAGGGGCCTGATGCTATTGCTATCACCATTCCAACAAGGAATTGTAGTCCATGCTGAGGCAGGATGAGCGGAGCACTGTGGCATGTCATGGGTGTATCCTCGGTGCAAGGAGCTCCAGGGACTCAGGTAATGCATTTGCTCCCTAGAGGCCTTGGTTGCAAACTTGGAGAAGCAGGGGCAGGCAGAGAGGGACCATGCCACAGGAGGTGGTCATGGCATTTAAAAGGGGGTTGGACAGATTTCTGGAGGAAAAGTCCATTGTGGGCTATAGGCTTTGATGGGTGATGCAACCTACTTCCATTATAAGTAGGCTACTTCAGAATTCCAGGTGCAGGGGAGTGGCAACAGGATGCAGGCATTGTATTGCTTCATCTGCTCCCTGAGGTATCTGGTGGGCCACTGTGCGATACTGGAAGCTGGATTAGATGGGCCTTTGGCCTGATCCAGCAGGGCTCTTTTTATGTAGATAATTAGCGGCAAACCTGCTCCCCAAGGATAAGCGAATTGGTGGGTAGCAAATTCACGGTTAGCAAGAACTGACTATAAATGTCCTGAAACAGGGAGCAATTCATACTAATGTGATGATCTAGTAACTAATATATGCAATACCAACCACAATAATTGCATATCTACTTTTGTAAAACATGCTTTATCTAGGGTGGTGGGGGTTTTGTGATATTTTTTCCAAAAAATTCTTGATTAAAACATCAAATTGCAGTGTTATTCTTACATTCTCATTCCAAGTTCCCATTTTTATTAATTGTAAATGATTTTAAAGCTTTTAAAGTGTATTAGGTAGAAGATATAGGTGATATAGTGTCAGCAGATGCAGACGCAGTATTATTTCTAATTGGAAAAGTAATCTATTTTAATTTCTGGAAAATATCTTAAACACTAAAATGTGGTGTTTTGTGTTTTTATTCAAATATTTCAACCTCTAAAAGCGAGTGTTTTGTGTTTTTAGGTGTTGTGTAACACACAACCCCCCACGCCACCCCCTAGCTATATCACTGTTAGCGGGTGAAACTACAGAACCAATATGGAACATTTTACACATCCCACACTGAGAGAATGACAGGGTTTATGATTTCATAGGGGCTGCATGACCTCTGAATCACCTGCAACTGACCACTGTCAGAGAGAGAGAATGTCTGCTTAAATTGGTCATTTCTGTGGCCAACTGAAGCAATGTTATAATCTTTTCTTCCCTCAAAGGCAAAATGTGGATAAATACTCCTGGGAACAGTCTATTGGCCAGTGTCTTGATAATTCCCTAAAATGAAGAGAACCTTCATGCATGGTCCAAACGATTGGGGGGGGGGGAGAAGAATCACATGAAAGCCAAGTGGTAAAAATGGAAAATGTCATGCATTTGTTTTGAGATGTACTGTATGTCATAATTATCCTGAGATTGCAGTCTTTGTCAGTCAGTAATTGCCATCAGCTTTGACAAGTCATTATCAGCCGTAAGACAATTCATTTTCCCAGACAAAAGTAAGGAAGCTGTGTACTTGCACTCTGGGTGGATTTGATTTGAGATTAAAAGAAAAGCTACTCATAATGAATGGATGTAATTCTCAATGACAAATGTTTGTTCAGTCTGCTTAAATGGCTCCAACTGATTCACAACACTGTTGCAAAGACAACTGAAGCAGAAATTCAGCAGGTTGAAATGGAACGACGCACAGAAAATAATAGCAGTTATGGCTTCACCAGGGATGTGCGCCGGCATTTCACCTCCATCCAGTGTCTCGAAGGAAATGGCTGCTCTGATCTGTCTGATTTGTATTTTTCCCAAAGGCCAGTGGAGTACATTCTCCAGAGGGTACTTCAGCCTTAGCCACTACACTGTAACGTAGCTGCTGGAAAGGAGGAGGGAGGGAGGGAGGCTTAGCAGTTTCTTCCACAAAAACCTTTGCAAATCTAGGAGAGTTGGGATTACTGGAGATAGCGGTGGCAAGCTTGATCCTGGTTTTAAGCTGGAACCAGAAGCACCTCTGTGACAGTGATGGGAGTCAGGGCTGGCCTGAGACTTGGCTGTGGGTGTCACCACCAACTGCTTTGGGGTGTGTGTGTGTGAGAGTGAGTGAGTGAGTGTGTGTGTGTGTGTGTGAGAGAGAGAGATTTCAAGCCCATTGGACCCAGGGGTGGGTGGGTGGGTGGCCAGGAGGACTGTTCAGCTGCAATACCCTGTTCGTCACAATCCTCTTGCGATGCCTCAGCATGGAAGTTTCAGTGGTGATGTGTCGGCTACAGAGCAGGGTGCAACTGCAGGTTCTCTGCTCACCTCTCCACTGTAGGGCCCCACAAGGTGCAGAGCCCAATTTGGTTAAATTGCTCTAAGGCTGGCCCTGCTGGAAACTTTTTACGTTTTGCTAAATTCCTGACCGCTGGTTTGTGCTGGCCACCATATTTTTCCCTACAATGCACTGGCTAATGCGGTTCTGTAGCAACCCAGGGAGGGGAAAACTAGTCTGCCTGTATATTTGTGCAGGAGTCAAAACACTGTCTGTGACCTACAACACACTGCTTTTAAAATTCTACCTACCATGTGCTTCCTAGGTGGCAGGAAGTCACTTTGGCTGTATCATGTAAGAAATGTTTTGATTAGTAGATCTCAGCACATACTCATACTTGTATTTTTTATATTTTTTATTTTTCTGCACTCGATCCAGGGGATAACAGTTGTATTTGTATATTGTATTTTTATATTGTTTTTTAATAACTGTTTTTAAATTATGATGCTTTTATTCTGTTTTTTAATTGTTTTTTGTATTGCCGCCTTGAATGCCTTTTTAGGCAGAAAGGCGGGGTAAAAATCTTTAAAATAAATAAATAAATAATAAATACTCCTAAGGCCCAACTCTGACCTCACATTATACTGGCAGATCTAGTAATCTACCAGTATAATGGGGCTGGGGTTGCCACAGTTGGAGCTGCTCGGCCATTCTGCAGCTTGATGCCCATTGCATGGTAGCCAGAAAGCTCCTTGTGGGCAGCAGTGGGCCTCTGAAACTTTGCTGTCACCAGTAAGTTGGCTGCAAGGCAGGTTGGAGGCAGGTGGGGAAACAGGCAGAGCTAGGGGCAGAAGGGCTGGATCTCAGCTGCAGCCATACATGCCAGATCCTATCCCTGTTTCCTCACCAATGTCTGTACCCAGCAGGGTGCTAATTGCCTCTGGGGCAGTGATTTTCAGCAGATGACAGGCAGGTGCCTGGGGTTGTGTCTCTATACAATGCAAGGAGAGGGGAGTCAGGGACCCTTTTGCCAAACTTTTTTTTTTTAAATAGCCTCTTTGACTGAATTAATGGGATTCTAGAGGCTCTGGACCCATAAGGTTGGGCAAATCAGGCTTTAGTGCCCAGGAGAAGTGGTGGAGAATCTCACACTTTCAGAGAGAAGGAGAGTGGGACTGCACAATGGCAAAGGTCCCACTTTTCCACAGGGGGAGAGGAGGAAGACCTCTTGGCGGGGGGTAGACCAAACAGCATTGCACCCACTGATGTAATGTGGTCCTGATCCTTTAGTGCAATTCTATACAGTGCATGTTTGTATAGTACCATTGTACTATACCACTTATTCTGAAGTCAGTACAACTGTGGTCTATGAGGCTTACTCCCAGGTACGAGTGTGCACAGGATTGCTGCCTTTGCGCATTACGGTTGTCACATTCCTAAGGATTTGAAGATTTTCAGGTAATACTGTGTAACAAAAATTGAACAACGTTATGTTTATTTGAGCATTTTGATGTCTAATAATTTTGGTGTGAGGATTTCAAAGAATGCTGCTGTATTTGGCATAGCATCAATAGCTTAGCCCCAATGTGTGTTACAATGTATTAGACCAGTGGTTTCCAAACTTGGGGTATGCATATTGCCTGGGATACATACTGGGAAGTTTAGGGATGCAAGAAAAATAATTAGAAAGTGGTGGGAAGAGGTGAACATGTCAACAGTGTCAGACAGTGTAATCCAGCCCATAGGCTGGATCTGAGGTTTGGAAAATCCCTTCCCCTGTGTGAGTGGGGCTTACTGTTCTGTGCAAACGCCGCTCCATTTTCAAGCAGAACTGGTGGCAGGGACGCTTTGGGCAGTGGCAGCCAGAAAGCTCCTGGTGCACAGCCTTTACTTCTGATATGCTGGGCACAGATGCGACTGCCAGAAAAGTGATACAAGGGACACCATAAAGTATGTTTGTACCACTCTTGCAGTCAGAGAGGACCACACTCAGACATGTGCCATCCTCCCTAACTCAGAGGGTGGTCCAATACACTTTATGGTGGCCCTTGTGCCAGCCAAATTTTGCTGGCCTAACTGTGCTGGCCTTATACCCGGTTAGGTCTGCACCCTAAACGGTGTGAGTGTGTGCGTGTGCGCACGTGGGCATGGGTTCTTCTCAGTTAGTATTACTCAGGGTGCAATCCTAACCAACTTTCCAGCGCTGACATAGCTGTGCCAATGGAGCTGCATTCTGCAGTGGAGCAGTAGCCACAGAGGCCTCCTCAAGGTAAGGGAATGTTTGTTCCCTCACCTCAGAGCTGCATTGCCCTTACCCCAGTGCTGGAAAATTGGTTAGGATTGCGCCCTCAGGCTGGAACAAGTTCATTCTCTAATTCAGGAAATGAAGCACACACAAAAATCAATGTCTTACACCAGCTAGTTATGTTGCAGCAGTCTTCTAAAAATGTCATACGTCTCTTTCAAATGCTGCAGTTGCTTTCACAGATGGCTGCCTGTCCTCACAGGAACAAGGTCTTGTTCTCCATCCCATGGGACTCCATGGAAAACGTGCGTTGACTTCAGTTTCAAGGCTCCTGCAAAGCTCTCAGTGCCGTAAATGGCTTTAGAGGCAAGGAGGAGGGGCTGCGTTGCACAGCAGTTCAGGCTCCTGCAAACTTTGTGTTTTCCTCCTGTAGGACAGCCACTGTCCAGTGAGTCTTGCTCTTCCCTTGTGATTCATAGTGCAATCCTGTCACCCCAAGTGGGCATCTGGCAGCCTCTGGGAGGGGGCAAAAAGGCCAGGGCCCCCCCGCGAGGGTAGCGCCCAAGCCACACCCCGTCGGCCATGGCATGGGGCGCAATCCAGGAGACAGCCCGGCCCCAGCAGAGGTGGCCACAGCTGGCACGAGGGGACTCTGCGTGAGCAGTGGTGCCCACGCAAACAGCTCCCTGGCCGCCGCCGCTACTGGGAAAAGCCACAGCCTGGCAGCCGCAAGCACCCTGAGCCCTGGGCCGACTTCGCAGGCGCACGGCCCATTCTCGTGAGGGCTGGGGCTCCTGCCAGAGTCCTCATGAGATCTCTGGCAGGAACTTGGCCCAGAGTGGGCAGGGCCGCCGCCGCCGGCTGGGGAACTCATAAGGCCGCTGGCCAGCCACAGGAGAGGATGCTCTCTCCTGTGCCAGTCGGTAGGGGAGGGAGAAGACCAGGGAGGTTGGCTACCTCCCTCCCCTTATGGGCTAGCAAGTCCATACTTGGAGCTGGCAGGGGCCAGCAAGGGGCGAAGCAAGGATGACGAGCGAGGATGGCCCGGCTGCAGGGCTGCCCGCCCCCAGGAAGGTGGCTGGACGGGGGCCAGACCCATTGAGTGTCAGACCCTGACACAGGCCGGACGACCCACCCCCGCCCAAGCCACATCACCACCCACAAGGGAGCCGGCTGAACCAAGGAGGGCACCCGGCCAACTGCCTGTCCCGGCGCCAGACAATCCGACCCGCCAATGTGTCCCTGAAGGGCGGAGGATGGTCAGACCCCTGTGGCGAGAACAGGGACCCCAAAACAACCAACGCTCCTCCATTTGATGGACTTACAACGAGCCCTGTGACGTGAATAGGGCTCGCTGGCCGCCCCTGCTGGCTAACGCAGACTTGACGGGTGTTCTGCCAAATTCCCTGTCAGGCCTCCCCAAGGGCCCCAATGCCCACACTAGGCTAACTAGTTTCCCCTCCAGAGCAGCCTCAGAAATAGGCAAGAGGGAGGGGTAAGTGCAGGAGCTAGTTATTTTATGCTCCGCTTCTTTTTACTTGCACTGAACGTATGCTTCTCTAGTAAGAATTATCACTGCCTTTTTGTAAGTTGGAATTTGGTTTTTATGGGTGTTAATAAATTGTCATACGTTATTAATTCCTATGGGCTTTGTATGAGGGAACTGAACACTCCTTACCCCATCTGGCACTTTTATTCTCTTTTTGGTTTGGGGATTACCCTTAAAGCAAAGAAACTTAAGGTCAGTGAACTCAGGAGTGGGTCAGGACCTTAACAAGGAGGATGGAGGAGGAGGAGGAGGAGGAGGAGGAGGATACATGGAATTTCTTAGCATCCTAGTTTCTGTAGCCCCACAAAGGCTACAATCCACTATAGGTAATGGAAGTGTAGCCCAGTGCAGAAGGCAAAATGATGCTCCAGAAGAGTCATCACAAACAGGAAGTGACGTCACAGTCATTTCTTGAGTGGCTTTTTTTTGGCTATAACATTTGATAGAATAAGGGTATTCCAAAGTGGTTTGTTTCATTCCATTCAGAATTAAATTAGCTTTCTAATGATATATAACAGTGGTTCTCAAATCCTTTTGCACCAGGGCAAAGGTTTTAGAATGACCATCTGTCAAGGACCCACCAGAAGTGATGTTATGGCCAGAAGTACCATCATTGTGATGCCAGAGCTTGCTGCTTTCCTGAGAATACAGCAACAAGGTGAGTTATTTCTCAGACACTTTCCAATAGCTAAGTAAATCAGAAAGAAATTATTTCCACCCTTGACACAAGCAAAACTGCATAGCTTTGCAATGCAGGGAAGGGAGGCCCTTTCCATAGAATCATAGAGTTGGAAGGGACCTACAAGTTCATCTAGTCCAACCCCCTGCCTGTAGCAGGAAATCCTCCTGGAGCCTCTGCTTGAAGGTTTCAAGTGAGGGAGAATCTACCACCTCCCTCAGCAATCTGTTCCACTGTTGAACCACCCTTATCGTCAAGAAATGCTTCCTGATGCCCAGCCAGAATCTCCTCTCTTGCAGCTTGTACCCATTGGACCTACTGTAGTTCTACTGTCAGGTAGATGAGAACAGATTTGTCCCTTCTTCCTTATGACAGCCCTTCAGATATTTGAAGAGTGCTATCATATCACCTCTCAGTCTTCTCTTCTCCAAGCTAAACATACCAAGTTCCCTCAACCTTTCCTTGTAGGACTTGTTTTCCAGCCCCCTGATCATCTTCATTGCTCTTCTCTGAACCTGCTCCAATTTGACTGCATCTTTCTTGAACTCAGGTGCCCAGAATTGAACACAGTACTCCAGGTGAGATTGCACCAATGCAGAGTAAAGTGGAACCACAACTTTTTGCGACTTGGATGCTATGGTTCTATTAATGCAGGCTAAAATTGCATTAGCTTTCTTTTGCGCTATATCACACTGCTGACTCATGTTCATCTTGTGATCCACTGCAACTCCAAGATCCCTCTCACATGTTGTGCTGCCAAGCCAGATTTCCCCCATTCTATACCTGCGTCTGGTTATTTTTGCCTAAGTGTAAAACCTTGCATTTTTCCCTGTTGTACTTCATCTTTCTTCTCAGCTCAGTATTCCATTTTGTCAAGGTCTTCCTGAAGGCTTTTACTGTCTTCTGTTGTGTTTGCTACTTCTCCCAGTTTTGTGTCATCTGCAAATCTGATGAGGTCCCCTTGTATCCCTTCATCCAAGTCATTGATGCAGGTGTTAAAGCGAACCTGGCCCAAGACAGAGCCCTGGGGCACGCCACTTGAAACTGTCTTCCACATTGAGGCAAAGCCATTGACAATCACTCTTTGTGTACAGTTATCTAACCAGCATCCCATCTTCCCACATTTTCAATATGGCTGCTCTAGGTGCTTCGCAACCCACCTAATATTGGCTTGCAACCCACTAGTGGGTCCCAACCCACAGTTTGGGAACCACTGATATATAATGTATTCCTACTTACCAAGGTTACCAAGCTCACCTTTTTGCCCCTCCCCCCAAGCTTGTTGCCTGGTGCAATTGTACCCCTCTGCACTTCTTTAGCTATGCCCCTGCTACATTCTTGAGAATGTCATGTCCTAGAATAGTACTTCCCAACCTTTTTATCATTAGGACCCATAAAAAAAAGGGGAAAAATTAAATGCTTACCAAATTAAACTGTGAGCCCCTAGTAATGTGGTCCAAAAACAAACCATGGTTATACTGAATTTAGTAAATGTTCTCCATATGTATAACATGACATTTACGCGACAATACCATGATTTAACTAGCAGAATTATATGCCCCAAACGTGGGGTTTGGGTTTGGGTTATATTATGAAAATTTACTGTTTAACTGTCAAATACTTTACAAAAATGACGAGAACTCAATATGTGGTTATCATTTTAGGATTATTAGGTGGTCTAAAATTTGGTGAACATTTACTATTTTGGGGAAACAAACTTTTTTTAGGAACGTTTTCTTTGTTTGATCACTTAAACATGAGCCAAAAAAGGCACTTTACTAGCCACTCACACAGCAATCTAGGTGCGTCCTAGGGCCGATGCAAGCAGCTTATGTCAGCCCAGTGCTAGCATGCATGTATCATAAAGCACAGGCATGTCAGTGTAAGGCGCGCAGCATTGACACAAGCAGTTTCATCAATACTGCAGTGCTGGAGTAGCCGCCAGGTAAGGCGACACTGTTCTGGCGATGTTTGGCCAGCACAGTGGCTCTTCTGGGTGCGGGGAAGGCAGGAGGGAGAGCAGAACAGGGTGGGGGGAGGGCAGAACTGGAGGCTATATAGTGGGAGCAGATCCAAGTAGCCCATAGGGCTGACTGGCACCTATCTGCGGCAAGGGCCCAAACGTACCCTTGCCCCGTGGAAGCTCCGGTGCGGTCCCAACCTGCATTGGATACAGCATAGGCCCACTAGCCTGTGCTGTTCCAGCACAGGTTAGAATTGCATTCTCAAGCCTTTGTGGGTATAATGATGATTGGGCGGCAGTGCTCTTCCCCCTCCCAATGGTAGAAGGTTGTTTATTAACCCTTGAATTACATAGCCTAATCTACCCTGTCAGTTTCATGAATCACCAAATCACCACTGGTGGGCCATGGACCCACAGTTTGGGAACTGTGACCCTAGAAACCTATTAAAATATGTGAATTGAGATATGTTCAGAGAGCCACAGTATATATGAAAACCAGCTTGGCTGTGCCTGTTCAAAACATGAAAGGTTTTCTCTCAACAAGAAAAGAGGAGTCATTGGTTGGACTCCTGAGTCACCCTCTTTTTTTGGTTTTCTATTGTCTATTTGGTTTTCCATTACTGCTAATCTTCTGTATTCCTTCCCCTCTCAAATGGTAAGGAAAATTAGCTGCAAGAGATTTTCATATTGGCAGTGCAAAATCATGGATGCACAATGTCATCTGCAATGATGAATTCCTTCCTACAGCTTATGGTACCTGGAGAATGTTGCTCTTGCCTGCAAGGGATATTGCAGATTCCCTCCAAGCTCTGTGGGGGGGGGGGATAGTTCACTGTGTCTACTACAATGTTTGACAGACATCAAGCATTGGAACGCTTGTCCTATCACAGAAAACTGTTTCACATAGTATGAGTAGAAGAAACAGTAAGAATACGCTTTGATGAGATAGTCACTTATCTTTCCTACCTACTGCCCCCTTGAAAGACTTCTGTTTATATAATAAATCTAAACAGCACTGGTCAAAAAAACTCACTGTAGAAATAAATATGACAACATGAACACTACTTCATGAGACTATATTCAGCTGCTATCATGAAAGCAAAACTCATCAATGTATCTGTGATCACAAAATTGGCTCAGCATTCTTCAGATTTTTTGAAACTGTCAATATTAGTGCCCATTAAGAAATGAAATAATATGTAATCCTGATGGATTCTAAGCCCTGTAACCAGAGCTTGTATCATGTACCTCTCACACATTCCTTGCCAGCAAAACATATGTCAGTTGCCAGGGGCTGGTGGCTGGATGGAGGGAGGAAATCAATCTGGCTCTGCTTATTTGCCACAGGCTTCAGGAACTGTCTCAACTCTACCCAGTCTTTCAGCTAGCCAGCTGAACCTGCTCTGCCCCCTGCAGATTACTGTCTCCAGGCATGGGCTGCTTGGGAGCATTTGTAGTGAAATGTATGTTACTCATCGGCTGCTATCATCCTGGAGCCATCAATAATTGAGATGGGGTTTCCTCATGGATTCGCAGTCCAGTAAATCACAAGGCAAGAAACCCTGATGCAAATTGCAAGAGTGGAAGCTGGAGGCCCTCTAGCAAAAGCCACACCTTTCCAAAGTGATGGACAGAAAAAAGACAACACATGGAACATTGGGGGATCACAAAGAATTCACCCCAGCAAGGCCTTATTTGCAATCACTGCAGTCTTCGCTGTTAGCTGCATTCAGTCTATAAACAAAGTGGATTTTTTGTTTTAAAAAGCAAAAGTTAGAACAGTGCATTCAGTTCTCTTTAAACATGAACTCGCTATCTGCAAATTTGTATATCTGTGAGAGGCAGAATTGCTACCTACCTATCATTATGCACATTTTGTTATTTGCTATGCAAAGACCTTCCGAAGGCTTCAGGGATCTTCAGAATGGTACATGCGACCAACACAGACTCCTTTAAAATGGCCAGTGCCATTCACAGGTGGCATAAAATGGCCACAGGTGACATTCTGAAAGTCTCTGCTGCCTCCAGAAAGTCTCTGCAGCATCCAGAGACCTTCTGGCACTTCCTGATGCACTTTGCTGGCTTCCTGAGAGTCTCCTCTGGATTCTTCTGATGGTAGGCAAGATACCATTCCCCCCCCCCCAGTGTACTTCTTGCACCTAACCCCTTGATCCCATAGGATCAATTCATTATTTGCTGATTCCCTATCTGTTATGGTTTCCAGGAACTTAGTGCATAAAGAGAACTGACTGTAAATGGGCAGCCCAATCCACTGATCTATTATATAACTTTGAGTACCTATGTCTGGGCGAAATGGGCCCATCATCCAGTACATCACATTGCTGGTTATCTCATCATATTGGCCATCTCATATTGGCCATAGCAGCTGCCAAACTGAAAGGCTGCCATAAAGCAAGGATGGGGCAGTGGTTTGGGAGTTGGACTAAGACCTGGGAGACACAAGTTCAAATCCCCGCTCAGCCTTGGTAACCTTGGGCCAGGTATTATCACCCTGTGAGCACAGAGGGGAGGCACTATGGAACCATCCTATACTTCCTGGGAGGAAGGATGGTATACAAATGTGAAATAAATAAGACTCTGCAGGATTATGTAAGCAGGTTCTCTATCGTGTATTAGACTCCATAGTTCTATGTTTTCAGTTCAGGTAGTCAGACTTGGCACGTGGGGAAAAAACCTGTGAAAAACTGTATTTATTGTTAAAATGCTTTCAATCAGTGGTCTTCAAACCCTCTGGGAGTGCGAAGACCACTGGTAAGTTTTTGTGGCGTTTTTGTGGGGTTGGGCACAGGGAGGGGGGCATCCCCAACAGCACCACAGTGATCATGGCACTGCAAGGACCCAGGGGCATGGAAAGGGACATCAGAGGGTGGGGAAGCCTTTTGGAGGGTGTTGGAGGCTTGCAGCCCTCTCTGCGACCCTCCGTGCGGCAGACATGAGCAATTCGCAATTAGAACTCACTTCCTGTTTGCAATTGATCACTACATCACTGTCGGGGCACCCATTCTTGGGCCACTCCCCTTAAGGGGGAATAGCCCTTTTAAATTTTCAATAGTGGGTTGCAACCCACCACTTTGAATAGCACTGCTTTAAATCATTCCTAATAGTTTTCTTGTAATATATGTGGTCTGTGAGAGTGAATGGATGAGATGTAAAGGATTTATTATCATGCATTTAGGATGATCTATATATAATTCCCTCATGATTTCATTACCTGTGAATAAAACAGCCCTTCCAGACTCATCACAGTGCTAAAACTTTTACTTTGTTCTACTCCATCTGAATTCCATTAGGATAATAGAAGGGCTTAGATGTGTAGAATACATAAAACAGTGGTGAGATTCAAATTAATTAACAACAGGTTCTATGACCAGGACTCACTTTTTAGATTGGCACTTGTGTCGGAACCCACCAGAAGTGACATCATAGCCGGAAGTGATGTTGTGGCAGGAAGCGACATCATCAAGCAGGAAGTGCTATCATTGTAACATAATGACACTCCTGAAATGCAAATTGGCATGCTTGGACTGTAGCAATTGCACAACTATGAAAAATTCCTGACAGTAAGACAGTAATTACCTTTGACAGAAATAAGTCACTAGCTCCTCACTGAATGAACATAACAGGAAAACATGTTCCGAAAAGTATGACTCTTTAAACTACTGCAAAATGCAACTTTGGAATAAAAGAAAAATTATCTCAACTGCACTTTTTGAACTTTGTGTTGAAAAGCAGTATATAAATACTATTGTTATTGACTATTGATTGACAATATGTGCACTAAAAACATAAAAATCAAACACCATTACAGCTTGACAAACCAAAACAGGTCACCTTCCAAAAGAACAGATTCTGAAAGGCAAGAAGCCCAATTTTGGACAAAGCTTTCTATTCAATAGCACTTTTGTTGCTGGCCTAACTTCCACTGAATAGCAAAACACAATATTGCCAAGATAAGCAGAGAGCATTCCCAGAGAGGAATAGAAGCTGTAGGGTTCAAGAGTAGTGGAAGTTCTCACTATAACACCTGAGGAGCCAATAGAATTTCTGCTCAACCCCTGAGCTGTGTTGACTGGATGTCAGCAGCAAACAGGAAACTTTTGGTAACTATCAGTGACAGCCATGTTGTAATCAACAAACGCAGCACCATGTCTTATCAGTTTTGTCTCTGCAGGCAAACTGGAGCTAAGGGGCCTTTTCCATCATGGCACACCATGTACTAAAGTCTCTCCCTGGCACCTATACGGACGCTGCTGCAACACCAAATACTTAAAAAAAATTCTAGCAGTCTTTTTACAGTCACCCTAATTTTAAAACATTTGCTGCCCTCTTTTCATCATTTTAAAGTTTTTACGCCAACTGTTTTGGGTGCATTAATGTATCTCCCCCCACCCCATGCAGTTAAATCCTGCTGATTACTTTTTAAACGTATTTGAACAAAACAAGCAGAGGAGGTGGGGGGCGTGCCAAAAGGAGCCACCAGTGAGCGAGAGCGCTGCAATTAAGCGCTGCAACCCGCGAAGCTCGGTTTTGCCCTGCCCACTCCTCCCCTGTGGCCACTTATGTTGGACGGTGGAGATCAGCTCCCAGTACTGCTGGCGGATCAGCCTCCGGCAGGTCTCGTCCCCCTCACTGCCAACCCCACTGCTCTTGCCCGAGGGCCTTGGGCTTCTGCTCTTGCCGCCTCCTCTACCGCCTCCACTCCTTCGCTGTCGTCATCCTCGTCGCTGCTCCGACCAAATTTCCACCTCCTGCCCGAGCCTATGAGGCAAACAGCATTGGTTTCGCCGGCAGGCTCCGCTGCGAGCAGCCGCCGAGGTGGCCGCTCCATGGAGAGAGGAGCTGCTCATGCCTGCCTCAGACATAACTCCAATCAGCAGTGCCCGGCAAATGTCGCTCCGGACACTTCCGTCACTGGAAAGGGCAGGTTTTGAAAACATGCTATGGAATAGACCTAGAAATGGAGACGCACGCAGAACGACACTCATGATGGCCCTGGGACACCATTTTTTCTGCCGTATTCGGAAGAGCCCTCATAGTCCACGTTACGACCGCTCTAGCAGTGCAAGTCTAGGCTTGTCTACTCAGAAGTCCCACTGCAGTCGAGGAAAGTGTTTAGAATTGCAGCCTAAAATCTGGGATGTTTTTCTGTTGTTTATTATGGGCAGCTCTTGCCCATAATATCTTATATTAGATAATAGCTTATCTTCACTGCTCTCCTTTTCCCTCTGTTGGCTGGGAGGGAAAGCTCGGGGCAAAACTGTTAGGATTTCAAAGGGTGTCCGTCCTTCTAGCAGAGTTAAACACGCTGCAGAATTGGCTGGCCAGGTCAGCCAAGCGAAGAACAGTCCAGGAAGACGGGAATCGTAGTCAGAAACTTTATTCTGTTTCGTCCAACATCAAAAAAACACAAACTCCTTCAACATCAACCCACACATACATTTTTGGAGCACACTGCTTAAGTATTGGTACACAGCCAATCAGGGTGCTCCCTTTTGCATAATTAAGTGATTAGCTACAGCTGGGATATGAGTCAGCTCTTTTCTTTCCTTTACCATGAGGTTCCAGAATCCTTCATTGCAAATCTTTGGCTTGTTCACTGTACAAACCATAATACCCCTCTATTTGTCATTGAGGATTCTGGCCTTATCAACACTATGTGGTGTTACTTATACATTTGTCACATATATGTATATCTGTATGTTCACAGATACATATGTTGTTGTTGTTTTTTAATATCATGCAACACATACATTTGTACCTGTATCTGTTGTCATACCCAGTAAACGCACGCCTTCTGCGAACTTTTGTGCTGTTAGGGGTTTAGTTAATACATCTGCTACATTGTTTTCTGAGGGACAATAGTTTAGTTTTATTAGCCCCTCTTGCACAGCTGTTCTAACGTTTTGGTAGCATATGTCAACATGTTTGCTTCTCGTATGTACCTTTTCAGACATTGCTACCTGTATACATGCCATATTGTCTTCATATATTGGGAATGCATCTGTGTTATCTATGCCCAGGTCTAAGAAAAACTGTTTGTACCACACTAAGTCCACACATAGGCAGGAAAGTGCTGCAAATTCTGCCTCACACGTGGACATTGCTAGGTAGGACTGTTTCTTTGTCCTCCAGTCAATTAGAACACCTGCTAATTTAATAGCTATACCTGATGTTGATTTCCTGTCCTGTGAACCAGCCCAATCGCTATCTACATAGCACTGTAAGCATGGTGGACCTTCAGGTACAATGGTTAGACACATATTTTGTGTACCTTTAAGGTACCTCACAATTCTTTTTAGGTCTAACCAATTCCTCTGGGTTGGTTTGTTGGCACATCTGCTAAGTATATTTACAGCATTTGAGATATCAGGGCGCATCCACAGTGCGATGTGTTGGAGGCTGCCCAACAAAGACTTATAACATTGCATGTCACATGGGTTTTCTGGTTCTTGCCCCTCTATTACCTGGTTGCCCATAACCATGGGGGTCTTCACTGGTTTACTATCTGCCATTCCCCACTTTTGTATTAATTGTGAAAGCTTCTGGGACTGGCTAAGTGAAAACCCTTTGTTGGGAATCGTTTTAACCTCTATCCCCAAATAATTTTGTACTTGCCCTAAGTTTCTCATCACAAATGCTTTTTCTAACATTTTTGCAGTGCCCTTCAATTGTTGCATGTCAAGACAGGTGATCAGCACACCAACTACGTAGGATACAATAATGACCTGACTATTTCCTGATCTCTTTACATACACACATGGTTCAGCCTTGGAAGGCTCAAATCCCATATCTTTTAGTACTTCATCTAGACATATATGCCATTGTCTTAAACCATATATTGATTTATATAACCTATACACCAGGGGTTGTGGTTTTGGACTTTCAAAACCTGGTGCTTGCTCCATGTAAAGTGTCTCAGACAATTGCCCATGGAGAAATGCAGTCTGCACGTCAAAATGATATACTTTCCAATTATAGCATGCTGCTAAAGTAAACACTAACCGAATGGCTCTTGCAGCTACTGTTGGTGAGAATGTTTCCTAATAATCAGTATATTTTTCATGGTTATATCCTTTAGCAACCAGACGTGCTCTATACACTGGTTCTTTGTTGTTTTCCTGGGGTTTTACTCTAAATACCGATCTATATCCTATCACCTTACTTTCTGAAGGACGGGGGCATAAGCTGAACACTCCCAGTTTTTTCATTGCTGCCATTTCATGTTCCATGGCAACAAACCATTTACTTTGTTCATGTGCTGGCAAGCCGAGTATATCCTCATATGATTGAGGTTCTGTTTGTACATTATATGTGATTGCCTCCTCTATTGTAAATCGTTGAGGTGGCACTCCTCTAGTGCTCTGTTCAGGCAGCACTCTCCTTTGTGGAGTGCTATGTTCACTAGGAATCTCTATCTCCTATTTTACTGCATCTGGCAGTCTTCCTGGTGATTGTGAGGTTTCTTCTTTGTGCTCTTCCACCTCCTTTCCCTCTGTTTCTGCAGCTGGGGACTGCCTGCGTTGGCCTAGCAACGCCTGTCTACTCTCTTGGGGAATGTCTTCAGTACTAGGCAGATATACTTCTGCCTGGTTCTTGGGCCAATTTTCATTCTCACAAAAACTTGCAGAACGGGATATGACTATACTTCTTTTATCCTGCGATAAGAATCGATAACCTTTGGTAAAACTTGTTGCAGTTTCACACCACACACTCCAGAACTGGTTGAAACTGGCAT
>JAJKFI010000056.1:1104452-1161739 GCA_029204185.1 Lerista edwardsae
CACACACACACACACACACACACACACACACACACACACACACACACGCACACACGCACACGCACACGCACACACACACACACACACCAGTGAGCATTAGGAGACTTCCTGGAGCAGGTAACCTTTGTGCAGGAGGTGGAATGGGCAGGATGGAGTGGAACAGGGAGGAGATGGGCGGGGGAGGGGGAATCGAGCTCAGGAGGAGGAGGGTTCAGTAGCAGTGGCGCCTGCCAAATCCAAACCGCTTCCCAGGGCCTGTTCTGCCTGAACTTGTCAGCTCAGGCTTCTTCTTGTTGCTGCTGTTTTTGCTGCTGCTGTTAAGAATATTTACATACTGCTTGTCAACAAAAGTTCACAAAGTGGTTTACATACAAAATCAAGTAATTAAGGACTCAATCCTGTAGGCCTTGTCACTGACAGTAACATTTGTAGCACCAGCTCTGGGTGTTGTAAGCCTGCTGTAAAGCATACCCTTGGCATCCTGCGAGTAAGTACTGCCCATGTCAGGGCTGCAGCAGTTGGTGCAGTGCCTCAGTGCAGGTGTATGGCCGATTGGCGTTCCAGCAGCACTGGCATGCTGTAAAGCTCGGGGGAGGTGGGAAGGAGACAGAACTGGGTGGGGAGGGAAGGACTGAACCTGGCCTGGGTTGGGTCAGTGGTGGCTTCCATCCCTGATCCTGAAACCCCACATTGGGCTGGGTAGCCCGGCATAGCCAGCAGAGGCACAAATAGCACCATTGTGGGGGCCAGGGATTTCTGAGGAGATCCTTAGGGGTGCCGCAGCTCTTCAGATCCAGCAGTAGCTATTCTGGTACCGCTACTGCTCTGGTACCTGAGCAGGATTGGGCTGCCCATGATTCCCTGTTCCAAAAGTGCTCATCATTAAAAAAGCTGCAGAAGAAACACTAGCAAACAGCCATTAGAAACAGTTGCAGATCTGGCGACAAGGCAGCTTACCTCTTGGAGAGGCAAGTGCTTTTGGCCGGCGCGCCCTCCCCAGCTATCGTACGGCTCCGAAATGGAACCTGATGTGGTATGGGCACAGAGCAGCACAGCTCATGGGGGCAGGGAAACAACGGTGGTGGCGGGCCTCCTCTTCCTCTGTCCCCTGGGCAGCCCATTGGCTGGGTCTGCAACTGATTGGAAGAGATTATGGGCTGAGTGAATAGGCGTCCCTGCTAAATATAATAGGAGCACCACTGGGAAGGGGGGAAAGTGGCACAGTTTTTGGTTTCTGCCCGTACTTGTGTTCGGTATGCTTCTAAATGGAGCAATTCCGGGCACTGGGGCGTGTGGCAGGAGGGCTCAGGGGGCAGGGGGCTGCACTAGGGGCATCGTGATGTTGTCCTGCTCCAGCACACTTTGAGCTGGTTAAGGTTCTGCATATAGAAGCCAGAAAGAGGGGTGTGTGTGTGTGTGTGTGTGTGTGTGTGTGTGTGTGTGTGTGTGTGCACATCATGGTGGCTAATTGTGCAGTCATCAACATCTTCTAAATAGTGTTGGTTCTGGATCTATATTTTTATATTTCTTCCACATCTGACATTTTCCTACCAGCATCACAGAAAACCATTTCCAAATATCAGAGTGTGTGACTGTGAAACAGGACGAGGATGATGGGAAACTATTTTTGCTCCACCAAATTCTGAAGAGTGCTTGAGTCCAGAGCTCTAAAGAGTTTCTGGCATTCTGAAGCCTTCAGTAAATGATTTCAAAAAAAAAAAATCAATCTTGTAGTTTTTCCCAGCATTTATAGAAGCAGAAAATTGCAAGCCTAAGAACTGGTAGCTTGAGGTGCTTCTAGCAGCCACCTCAGCTGGAGATTGGGATTATGATTATGTTCTTTGTTCATCTTTAGTCCTTAGCCTGCACTTGGGGAGCAGGTTGGCCTTTCAGCCAAAACACTGCTGTATGTGCCGCTGGAATCCGTGTATTGTTTATGTTACACTTCCACTCTTGGCAGTTGGTGATAGTGTTCCTAGCCTTGTCAATGGTCAATTGCTGGTTTCTTAGATTTTCCTCAATGTGATTGAGCCCCATTTTCTGTGCTGCTGCCCATTTAACTCTCCAATTGGTAGGTCACTCTTGCCAAAGGAGCTTATGTGGCAGTCGACAGGTGTACATTCTGCAGATGAGGCCAAACCTTAACAGTCTACAGCCACTGGATGTTACTGCAGCAGAGGTGTACCTAGAGGGGGATCATAGCACTACTCTCTGCAAGCAGCTCCTCCCCCTCCTCTTCATAGCCATTCCCGGCAGCTAGAGCAAAATGTTGGCAACGAATGGCTCTGAAAAGGAGGGGGAGCGTCTGCTGTGCTCCCCTTCTAGGTATGCCTCTGTTCTGCAGTACTGCGCAAACTGCCGCCCTGAAGTTTTGCCATTAACTTTTGGAAGTCTAGTAGCATGTGGGTCCATACGTTTGTGTCTTATTGTATGTCCTAGAGCAATATATGCCCCCATTGCCAGCTGGCTGGGTCTGTCACAACTTCACCAGGGCCCCTTTGGCCAGCTCAAATTCAAGGTAATCCATGATGGCCTTCATGGCTGTTGTATCAGCATGGCCATTGTATCAATAACTAATAAATACTATAAGACAATGTCCGGGGCGAGGAGGGCGCCCCCATTGCCTCTGCTGGACCTCCTTCTGGCGGGCCCGCTGGTGGGCATCACACCAACTTTTTCGGCTGAAACTCAGAGACTCAGAGACTCAGAGACTCGGCCTCAGGGGCAGGGGGTTGCTCCACCCTTTTCCTGCTCCCCGTAGGGATCCCCAAGACATTGGCAAACTGGGCCTTGGGCTCTGCCAGCAGCCTAGACTCTGCCTGTCCTCATCCTTGGCCAGCCGGGGTTTAAATGTAGGAGGCCCAGGCTCCTCTGCCCTAGGCCTCGCCCCCTCCCTCCCTCTGATTGCCCCAGTGCTCAGCCTACCCTGCCCCCCCGGTGGGATGTTCCTCTCCTTGTCCCCACCTCCTTCCAGGTGTTTCCCTTTGCCTGCTGGGCAAGGCCCAGCTGTTGGCTGGAAGGGCTACTCTGGAGTTGTTGACTTGCTCCCAAGGAGACCCCCCCAGCTGGAGATGAGGCCCTGGCTGGGCTCTGCAGCCCTGCCTACAAGGTCACCCGTCTGCGCAGGCGCAGCTGTTGCCCTAAGGCCGTCTCCTGCGTGACCCCAGGCCATGTGCCGCTGTCGCCATCGTGCCTCAGCGAGGTTGGGGATGCTGGCCCCTGTAGGCTGGGCATGTCTGCCAAGGCCTGCTGTGCCGAGGAGCAGAAGTCCATCCCCGGTTCATTTGCCCTGCTGTTGTCTCGCAGGGTCTGGAGCAGGATGCCGATGCCAGGTGTCACATCCTTCAGGGCAGCCACTGGTGGGGTGGGGCTGGTACTCACGGTACAATGGGTCCAAGACCAAGATTGGCAATATGAAGCAGGCGAGAGACGAGCAAAGGTACGGCTCAAGCAATTTATTTCAGTGAGCGCCTTTACATTCATGGAGTCTAGTCCTCAGTCCACTAGGCTTTGCCCCGGGGTAACCTTGTTCTGCTCACAGGCTCCCTCCTTCGGGACTCAGATGGATCTCTGGCATCTGCTGGCCAAGGGTACTTCCAGTGGCCTCCTCCGAATGGGGGCCAGTTGTTGGGGCAGCGGGATTGGCGTTTGACTGGTCCCCCTGCTCAGGGATGTGGCTCCTGTGCCCCGGGGAGGTGGCCGACTGCCTGGCCTGGCGTGGGGCTTGAGGGGCCGGGGGGGGCCCTGGTCGAGCCCCAGGGGGGTCCCTCCCAGGGGGTCAGCCCTGTAAGGAGCGGGGCTCGGTAGTCCCCAGTCCAGCCACAATCAGGAGCTGCGATCAGGAGTGAGCTCAGGAGCGATGCCGGGCTCACCAGAGGTCGCCCCTCTGCTAGCCCTCCAGCTCAAGGAGGAGCATCCTCTCTCCCCGACCGCCGGGCTCCTTATGAGCCTCCCGGCTGGGGTCGAAGCTCCTCCCCCTCTGGCTCTGCCCCCAAGCCGAGATCTCACAAGAACCCGGCCTTGTAGCTGGTGCCAGTGATGATGGCGTCATCTGGTGCCCCTGGAATGGGAGGCCCAAGGTGCGGCGCTCCAGGTCCTCACTGTTGGTGCCACATCGCACCGCCCCCAAGCCTCCCAGGCCAGTTCTCACTGGTGGAAGGGCGCGGGGGCATCAGGCCTCCCCAGGAGAGAGCACCCGGTCAGGCCGACTCTGCCTTGCCCTCGCGCTCAGCCCTGTACATCCCGGAGTGGCCTGTTCTCTGCCATGGTGCCTGCCAGTTACCCGCAGTTAAGAACTCCCCCTGATCAGGGCTGCCTTTGGGGGGGGGCACGTCTGGGGTGACACCAGGTAAGGCAGGAGCCCCAGAGGGTTCCCGACAGATAATATGAGAATTAGTAAAGAAAAGACTGAAGGAATGGCAATCAGAAGGGAAAGCATATCTTAGATAAGATAATGTAATAGAGAGTACAAGAATAAAACAAATTTCAGAGTTTAAATATTTAGGAACAACATTCACTGAAAATGGTAAAACAGAGAATGAGATTAATATCTGATCCAGTAAGGCAAACCAGGTATTGGGACAGTTAGCCCTGCTTTTACAACATAAGGCAGTGCTGATTAGTACAAAGAAACATTTGATACAAAGTACATTCATTCCCACTTTATGTTATCAGTGTCAAACATGGAAGCTTACAACAAAACACAAGACATGTTAGTTACTACTGAAATGAGATGTTTGAGAAAAAACTGTCAGAGTGACCAGAAGGGATAAAATCAGGAATGAAATCATACGAGAAAGAATAGAAATTGAACCAATTTTAACCTGTACACAAAGGCAGCAAACAAAGTGATTTGCTCACCTGGATTCTATACCTTATAAGGCATATATAAAAAGAAGAGAAAGGCAAAGAGCACGAGGTAGACCCAGAAGGCAGCAGAGAGATGACATCAAAAATATATTGCAGCAACATCAAATAACATTGAAAGAGGCTGATAGACGTGCAAGAACCAGAATTTTGTATCTCCCTTGACAACCAACGTGGTAAAAGAGGAAGTAAAGAAGAAGTAACGTGAACTAATGTGAAGCGAACTAATTTGGTCCTTCTCACCTACTAAGTGCCTGGCTTGAAGACATTGCAACAACTGGATGACAGGGTCCCCCATACTTGCAAGTGTTGAATTCGTACATTAGGGGCCCTTAATGAGAGTTATGTCTAAGGCCCCATCCTATTTTTCTTATAACATACCAGGTACACCAGTGCTATAAGGGCCCTGATGTCACAGCATTCCCTCTGCCTGCAGCTCCTACACAGCCACTGGTGCTGCATCCAGAAATGCATGCGCCACCAACAGCATGATGTAGACTGGCTATTTGCAGGGGTTTGCCAGCAAAGAGGAAGGAAAGAGATGGAGCTCAAGGTGGGACAGGAAGGGGATGAAGAGAAGCCAGTAGCTGCCAGATCCTGAACCCCTGAACCAGTGGTGTTATGCTGCTGGAACGCTGGGCGGGACATCCGGGTGATCAACAGCCCGCCCGTTGTGTTCCGGAGCGTTACGCCGTTTGCGTAACCAATTACGCCACTTGCGTACGTTACGCAAACGGCGTAACGCTCCGGAGTGGAACGGGCAGGCTGTCGATCACCCGGATGTCCCGCCCAGTGTTCCAGCAGCATAACACCGCTGCCCTGAACGTGTCCCAGGCCAGACACGTCTGCAGCAGAGATTTCAGATGGGGACAGACTTACCTTTCTTTCCTGGCCACTGCATGGACCCCTATGGATCTCCTCAAAACTATGCCAGTCCATGCGGTGGCCAGAAAAGAAAGTCTATCCCCATTTGAAATCTCTGGCCGCCTTTTTCCTTGGAATGGGGAACAAGGTGCAGCAGCAGCTGTGCTGGTGGCCCTGCATCCTACACACTGTCACTGGATAGGACTGGGCTAACAACGTAACAAGCATTTTTACTGGATGGAGGTTAGTAAGACAATTACTACAACTGGAGACACTTTGTGCTAAATGAAGGCCTGAACAGTGTGAGTGGTTGGCATTTTGGATAAATTGTGCGATCATACACCCCACTCAGACACACAACTCAATATCAAACTATAACTGGACAACAAACTCCATGTTATATATCCTAAGCCTCTTATCCCAGCCTTAACTCTAACCCTACCTTTGCTTTTTATTTTAAAGATGAAAAGGTACATCTAATATAAATTTACATATATTTGTCTGGGTTGGGTTGGTAAAAATGTCAGGGACAGAAAAAGAAGAGACACAAATGTCCACTACTGGGATACATTTGACTGGGACATAGTTGTCCAGGACGCAGTGATCCTGTCCATTGTTCCCACGTTTGTAACATGCCAATTTGTAGCATGTATCTTTACAAACACATGCACACACACCTCTTTGAATCTTGGGCATTTTTCAGGTAACCTTTTCAGGTAAACCCAGTTAACTGGAGAGATGTAATATTTAGTGCATTTGCCTTTAAATCAAATTAGGAATTTTAATAATTTTCAATTTTTGGTCTCTGTTTTTGCATGAGAGCACCATAGTTGACCTTTCCCAAATGCCAGCAATAATATTTAATATTAATATGCTTCACAGCCATTTTTCAACTCTTAATATTGTTTAAAAAATAATCATGATATTTGTACTCAAAATGTCATTGCATACTTCATGAACAGTGATCATGCTGACTTTGTTCTCGTCTCAACTTGGGCGTCCAATTCTTGATAGTACCAGATGGCTGGAGAAATGGAGATGTTATTATTTTTTAAAGTTATTTTCTCCTTGCAGATTCAGTGAGGGACACTTGGCATTCTGGCTCTTATAACTATGCCAGATGAAAAGGGTCTGGTGCAGTTATTAAGCATGTTAGATAAGAAGAGGAAGTAGGGGTTATGTTTGGAATGGTCTGACTCCAAGGAAGCATCATAATTGTACCTATGAAAGAAATCAACACTTGCCTATTTCTAATTTTCAAGATTCATTTTGAATGATGCACATTGGAGGCTGTCACACAGTTGCTAAAGAACACGCACCTTGCCAGACAATCATGTTGTTTTCCTGGCTGATACTACTCCTCTTCCTTTGTATTCATTGTATTCATTATTCTCATCTATGCGGAAGATTTTGTCTGCAGGTTCCCTAATGTCATCAAGTGAGAGTTTTTGACAGGGCATTAACAAACCTGTTTGGTCCCCATGGGGGTGACTATTTTACTGAAGAAGAAACAAGACAAACACCAAAGAAGTGTTTAGCACCATGACAGGTTTGAAAAGCTGATCGCATGATGCCACTACCCATGATGCAGTGGGGAAGGAGGAAGCTTCTTTCATGCTGAGGGAGGCATCTGCCAATGTCTTCAGCCAAGTGACCCCATGGCAGAGTTGCTTGAAAGGGGGCAATGAGGTCATTGTCAGGGAAGGTGCTCCAGTCTTCCAGCAGCTTGAACACAAATGGTGAGGTTAATCCAGACCCTAGAACAGTGTTCCTTGGAGCTCTGGGGAGCTCCATGAGCACACCATAAGTGGCTGCCATCTGCCCCCTGCCTTTTTTGCTTATCTTCTACCTCCCCTGTTTCGGGTTCTCCTTCCTCCTTTCCCTTCTATTGTGTCTCTTCACCAGTATTCAACCTTGGGCTTGGTGCTCTGCCCCTCCACACATGCACCAGCACACAGGGGCACTCCTAAAAGTATAAAGGGTTCTGGGAGAACAACATGTTTGAGAACTACTGCTCTAGAAGTTGCTATTGTTGCTGTAATCTGCACTAGCATCATAGCTGCCTGTGCATTTACTGAACAGACCCAATGATTTTCTCTAATTTCCCAACTCGATGAATATAGCAAGATTTCTGGGAGTCCTGAGCCAGGTGCACAGAGCCAATGGGCTGATAGCCTGGTGGCAATGATCTTGTCTTGACTGAGGACTGGAAGTAGAGCTGGGGGGCTTCTATCAGAGTAGTAGCATAGGAAGGTTAGGGCACAATCCTATGCTGTGCTGGCCTTGTAAGGCTGACATAGCAAGGCAATATTCTAAGGCCCATTAGGAGGCAGCAGCAGTGAAGTGCAGGCCAATGGAAGGTTTTTCCCTTACACCCGCAGAAGCCCCAGTCACCCCTATGGGCCTGCTCGGATCTGCGCCTGCTGTTTTGGAGGCGCAGAGGAACATGGACAGGAGTGGCCCGAATCGGGGCCGCCATGGCTGGAGATGGGGTTTAGGATTTGGCACTGCGGCCGTCCTGCGTCACAACCGCATCATAAACGTGGTCTCCACCCACTGCACTGCCTAGTAACGCCCCCGGAATGCCTCTGGAATGCCCTCGCGGAGGCCCTGTGCTGCCCAAGTGGCACTGATGCTTGCCTGGTGCACGGCCGGGCACTGCTGCAGCGCCCGAGTGTTGGTGCTGTTGCGAGTGCCGACTGAGCGCCTTAGTGCTGATGCGGATGCACTTTATGGCACGTTCGTGAGAGCGTCCAGCCGGTGCAAGAGTGCAACGCCACCGCTAAGAGGGGTATAGGATTGCGCTGTCACTGCTATCAGCTGACGAAGTAGAGGATTCTGGGTTGTTGTGGTAGTAACCAAGCTTGAAGTTCCTGCAGTGCTCTCTCAGACCATCTCTTGACTTTCTCTTGAATCCTACAGCAGTGATATTCAAACTGTGGGTCAGGACCCACTTGGTGGGTCGTGACCTGATGTCAGGTGGGTCATGGAAAGTTGGGAGCAGCCATCTTGGAAGCTGTAGACCTTACTCTTGCTATATTCCTTTTGTGAGTGTTAACAGTGTGAATTTTCAAGTGAAGGCTTTTTAAAAATTTTGTTTTTAGTTCAGTGCTTTTACATCATATTTTGTCCCAATCTTGCTTTCTGTTAGGGATGTTTCACGGTTGTACAATTGCTGTAGTCCAAGAATGCCAGTTTGCATTTCAGGAGTGTCATTTTATTATGTTACACTTCCTGCCACAACATCACTTCCAGGTTAATGACATCACTTCCAAGGTGGGTCCCAACACAAGTGCCATTTTAAAAAGTGGGGCCTAAAAAGTTTGAATGCCACTGTCCTACAGCATATCACTTCAAAGTAGGGTAATCCCCTCATAGCTATAGCTATAGGGTGTGGCGCATTCAGTATTGCAGGTGTTGCAACTCTGTTGCCATTGCTGCCCAGAATGGCTCCAACGCCAATGGGAGGAGCCACTTGCACAGTGCATTGCAATACTGACAATACTTACTGCGCTGTCCTCTGTAGCCATGCTACCGATCCCTTCCCATGTCATAATGTGACTTAACTCTGTAATGAGTGTTTTTTCCCCCCGAATAAGGTTTGAGAAGACCAAAATGCTTTACTAGAGATAAACCATACTTACAGAATGTTGACCTTGTTTACACAGCATTTCACACATTCCTCTCCTTTTAGTTTGGGAGAGCATTTCTCTTCAATGCAATAAGTGAGGAACTAATGTAGTGGCTTCTTATTATTCTCTGATTTTCCCATTCAATAGTTACACACATTTTTTGTTCTCTTTCAGAAAGAATTGGGGGTGGAATCTTTCAAATGGAAGGAGCCAAAGCTTTTCCAATTCACCAGCTGTGTTCAGGAACCAGTAATGTTAAAAACCTACTGGGGCGGGGGAGATCTCCATTTGAAAAAACACCAGCATTTTCCTTTGTCTGCATTGGCAATAATATTCTCAAAGAAAATTTAACAAATTAGTAAGGCATAACCTGCTTCTTTGGGGACTCTGTTAGCTTCCTTTAATCAAGCTGTGCTTTTCTAACTTGACAGTTTCAAGCAGAAACTTTGAATATTTTTTGGCACAAGCTGAAGCAAAACTATATTTGGTCTTTTATTTTCTGTCATATCCCTAGGCTTCTTCTTAAAGAATGCCATTCTGTTGACTTCTCCAATTTGCATCCCCGTTTCCATTAGATCCTTGACAGCAGCTGTTTTCTGGGCTTGAGTCAATGTTCAGAGGGATGCCACCCCCCTTTAAACTTCCATTTTGGATTGTTCACATGTAAACTGCCTCTGGTACATCTGCATCTCTGGTATCAAACTGTACCTGGGTACAGTGATTCAGCCATTCTATCCAATACAGGCACAACACCGCCTGTCCCCCAGTATAGTTGTTTATCCATAGTGAAGGGTACACATTCTTTAAAGTGCAGAGCAATCCAGGCAGTGTTACTGCTGCATGTTAAGGGGGGGGGGGAGAGACTGATAGGCCAGTTCTAAGTAAATTCCTGTGTGGTGATGCAGCAGCTCTCTGCTCCATCCTGCAAGGAAAATTCAGCTGCTGGAGGTCTCATCAGGGTAAAGGAACCCCTTGCTCCAGTGAATTTGTCCCCTTGCCCCAGCAAAGGACCAACAGCTGCAATGGGTCAACTCGGACCTATGCTAGCGATATCACTAGTGCAAATCCAAGCTGAAATGTGCAGGCGGATTGGGCCTGAGAAGCGGAATAGAATACGATGCGTGCCGATGCACCCAATCCCTCCTTCCAAGCTCAATATGTCCATCCCTGTTGCCACCCTCAGCTCACACCATTCCATCCCCACAGAGGTAATGAACACCTGGGCAGCATAGATATGCAGATTGAGATTGTCAGGGACCTTGTCAGAAACCACCTAACTGGCCCGAATGAATTCAAGTCATTTGGACCAGATGAGTTGCATCCTAGAGTGCTAAAGGAACTTATGGATGTACTTGCAGAGCCTCCGTCCATCATCTTGGAGAAATCCTAGGGGGCAGGGGAAGTGTCTCTAAACTGGAAGCGGGCTAATATGGTCCCAATCTTCAAAAAAGGGAAGAAGGAAGACCTGAGAAATTACAGGCCTGTCAGTCAAACTTCAATACCGGGGAAGATATTGGAACAAATGATAAATCATACAATCTGCCCACATCTAGACAACAACTTCATGATTAACAGAACTCAGCATGGATTTGTCAAAAACAAATCTTGCAGAGACAAATCTCATCTCCTTTTTTGATTGGGTGACTAGCTTATTGGATGGTGGGAATGCTGTGAATGTGATTTATCTTGACTTCAGTAAAGCATTTGACAAAGTTCCACATGACATCTTAATCAGCAAGTTGGGACAATATGGCCTAAATGAAATCATTGTTAGGTGGATCTGCAACTGGTTGGATAACTGTACACAAAGTGTGATTGTCAATGGCTTTGCCTCAACCTGGAAGACAGTTTCAAGTGGAGTGCCCCAGAGCTCTGTCTTGGGCCTGGTTCTCTTTAACAGCTTCATCAATGACTTGAATGAAGGGATGCAAGGGGACCTCATTAAATTTGTGGATGACACAAAACTGGGAGGAGTAGCAAACACAATAGAAGACAGCAAAAGCCTTTAGGAAGACCCTGACAAAATGGAATACTGGGCTGAAAAGAATAAAATGAAGTTCAATAGGGGAAAATGCAAGGTTCTATATACACTTTGGCAAAAATAACCACAGACGCAGGTGGGAGAAACCTGGCTTGGCAGCACAACATGTGAGAGGGAACTTGGAGTTGCAGTGGATCACAAGATGAACATGAGTCAGCAGTGTGATACAGCAGCAAAGAAGGCTAATGCAATTTTAGCCTGCATTAATAGAACCATAGTGTCCAAATCGCAAGAAGTTGTGGTTCCGCTTTACTCTGCATTGGTGCAACCTCACCTGGAGTACTGTGTTCAATTCTGGGCACCTCAGTTCAAGAAAGACGCAGTCAAATTGGAGCAGGTTCAGAGAAGAGCAACAAAGATGATCAGGGGGCTGGAAAACAAGTCCTACAAGGAAAGGTTGAGGGAACTTGGTATGTTTAGCTTGGAGAAGAGAAGACTGAGAGGGGATATGATAGCACTCTTCAAATATCTGAAGGGCTGTCATAAGGAAGAAGGGACAAATCTGTTCTCATCTACCTTTGACAGTAGAACTACAGTAGGTCCAATGGGTACAAGCTGCAAGAGAGGAGATTCTGGCTGGGCATCAGGAAGCATTTCTTGACGATAAGGGTGGTTCAACAGTGGAATAGTCTGTCAAGGGAGGTGGTGGATTATCCCTCACTGGAGACCTTCGAGCAGAGGCTTGACAGGCACCTGCTGGAGATACTCTAGGAGGATTTCCTGCTCCAGGCAGGGGGTTGGACTGAATGACCTTGTAGGTCCCTTCCAACTCTATGATTCTATGATCCCTTGCTGCCTTCCAGGCCCAGCGAGCATCCTGGGGACCACCACTAAATGCAGGAAGTAAATGCCCTTCCTGCCA
The DNA here is from genome assembly GCA_029204185.1 of Lerista edwardsae. NCBI lineage: Eukaryota > Metazoa > Chordata > Lepidosauria > Squamata > Scincidae > Lerista > Lerista edwardsae. Next base: position 1,116,718 of record JAJKFI010000056.1, read on the forward strand.
ATGCAGTGGCTAAGAGTGTTGTTGCAGAGCACTTTAGGGCACTTTTGTCACAGCATATGCAAGCAGAACCCATGTTCTGCCAATGAAGGGGGCAATTAGGTTGGGCCATGTGTCTGAGAGACCAAGATCCCAATCCTATACCCCTTACAGTGGGCAGTATGTTTGTACCACCTGGGCAAGTGTCATCCATGGCACCATACAGCACCTCCAATGCTGGTGGTAAGCCATTACCACCCGTGTTGGGGCGGCTTCATGGCAATGCCGGCCATGGGCACCAAAGGGAGCACCGTTCACCAGTGAGTGGTGCGTTTGCCACTTATCAGCAATGCAGCCTTTCAGAGCAGGCGGGAAGGCATGCTGGGGCGGGAGAGAGGTGGGTGGTGGTACCAGCAGCGATTCTCTCTGCAGGTTCATGACCTCTGAGTAAGGTTGCACAGCCTTATGCAGAGGCCCGCACTGCTGCGCCAGCTAAATAGCCGCCGCTGAAGTGAGCAGACCTGTTGCCTGCCCTGCACCCTTGATGAATGTCCCCTTTCCCCACAGAGGCTCCTGAAGCTGCCTGGCTGCCATGGGATGCAGCAGTAGCCACCTGTGTAGTTTACAAAAACCCTGCGTTGTATCCAAGTATTATTATACCCATGGAGCGGATGTATGTGTGTGTGGGAGGAATAAAAATGACAGTGCAATCACGTATACTCAGAAATAAGTCAACCGTGCAGGCTGTCAGATAATAAGCATGTATAAGGGCGCAATCCTTAGCTGCATTGGAGCGTGCAGGCCAGTGGCCCTGCTCTACATCCAACAGAGCTTTGAGGGAGACTGGAGCCTCCCTGGCACATGGGCATGTTTGTGCCCTTGCACGAGGGGAGGAGTTAGCCTCTCTTATGGGCTCCTCGGATCTGCTCCCGCAAAATGTGCGCAGCAAGGAAAACTGCAATGAGGCTGCGCAGCCCGAATTGGGGATGGGCAGCCTGGGGATACTCTTGGATTCAAGGCCCCCCCTCCCCAAACGCCCAGGCTCCCCCTCCCAGAAATGCCTCTGCTCCAGCTGGGTTTGGCTGGTACAGAGGCGGCTCATCGCCCATTCTCCCAGGCTGGCGCTGCAAGCAACACCAGTCTGGGAGCCGTAGCGCCAACACGGGGGTGCCACTCGGCGCCCCTTGCGTCAGCGCTAACAACACAGCACTGATGCAAGCACGTTGTGTCATACTACGTCCCTTCCAGGATTGCGCTGTTAGTCTGCAAAAGTGACTTAACAACAGTTCTGCAATCAGAGGCATACCTGGAGGGGGTCACAAAGCTCTGTTTTGCATGCTGTTGAACTCTAGTGTATAGCATCACCTCCCCTTGCCCCCACAGCCATTTGGAGCAGGGTCAGGGAAGAGAAGACAACTCTGCTTCCTCCGAATGGCTGTGAGGGGGAGGGGGGCACTGTACACCAGAGTTCAGCAGCCTGCAAAACAGAGCTTTGTGATCCCCTGCAATGTAATCCACAGTTTAGTGCAGACTTCCATCCAATAAATATTAAAAATGTTTAAGCAGTTGGCCCTTGTAATCTGCAGGTATTCTGGGAACAGAACCCCTCTGGATACCTAAATATGTGGATATACAAACCTGTGGATTTGGGGACGCTCCACCTTCCAATCCTGAACCCTCCAAGCTGTAACTCACAGCACAATGCTATGCTGTGCTGGAGCAGGCAGGTCAGTGGGCCTGTGCTGCATCCAATGCAGCACTAGAGCATGCAGGAGCCTCCCAGGCGCAAGGGCATGTTCATGCCCTTACACCATGGCAGGCTCCTGCCTCCCCAATGGCTTCCTCGGATCTGTACCCATGAAATCGTGGGTGCAATTCCAAGGAAGTCACACAACCTGAATTGGGGCCGCGTGGCCCGGGGATGAGGCCTTGGATGAGACCTAACGCCCTCTTCCCAATCACACCTCCCTTCCTGGGCCTGTCCGCCTGCTGGCCCGCCCGCCCACCCACATCCAGTTCTACCCTCCCACCCTCCCAGATTGCACCCTTGGGATTGCACCCTCAGGTGGAAACCAGAAGTGATTTTTTTCCCCTCTCAGGTCTGAACCTCCCCTCTTTCTGTCCTCCCCTGCCCATTTCTGCCCCCTGCCCTGAAAAGCCTTCCTGCTGCCTGGCCGGGATACTTACTGCCAGCCAGGAGTTCTTGTCCAGCATCCTTCTAGCACTGGAGCTCAGTGCCAACAGGTGTGGGCCTCTTCGCCATCAATGCATATCTCCTGCAGTCTCCTGCCAGCAACAACGCGCCTTACGGCACTGGAGGTCTAAGGATCTTAGTCTAGTGAACGGATGTCTGTGTCGGCTGTCCAAACAAGATGTTTTTGGAGTACAACATTTGAAAGCTGCCTGACAGAGGGAGTGTGTTGGAGTGTGTTCAGTGGGGCCACTTCAAGCTAAGTGTGAATGAGATTCCAGCAGCATGACCTGCTGCAAAGACTACAGGCACTCTAATGTGAGCTTGCAGAAGAACAGCAGTCCTCTGCATATCTAAGTCCATGTCCAGTGTGTTCAATCAGGTCTTTCACAGGTAACTTTGAAATGTGGTCTTACAAAAATAAATAAATTGTGATTTAAGGACGTTCTCCCTCTCCCTCTCCCTCTCCCTCCCCCCCCCTCTCTCTCAGTTTTAGTATGATGTAGTGATTTTTTTTTTTGCTGTTATTCTCTTAAGATTTATTTTTAAAACTCACCAGTGAGGCTGATGGAGGAAAGCTAGATTCAACTATTAAGCAAAATGGAGCGTGTTTCCTAGCTGGTTAGTATTTTCAAAATACTGTAGTATTTTCAAATATTCCTTTAATGTTTTAGCATAAGGTTAACTTGGGGGAGGAGAAGGAACACAACACGAACATCTGAAGCTTTGGGGGAAAAAACATTCTATCAATTGCTGCTTAAATATATTCATAAATACTATTGATAGAGCAACATCATGCATATTTAATTGGAAGCAAGTCATATTTTGTTCAATGGGGTTTATTTCTACACGTTGTGGCCTTCGTAATGTAATGCATGTGACATGACAACATCATGTCAGGCTGTTCTCCTGTGTTCTGCTGTCTAGACATGGCATATGAAACAAACAACACCCCCCCCCCAAATTTCACAAATGGATATAGGGACACAACTGGATCTGTCTGTGGCATCTTACAAAAGCCACATCTAGTCTACCACAAGATTTTATCCAACTGATGTGGAGCACTACCAGTCCCAAATTGCTCTCTCTCTCTCCCGACCCTTTCTCCATCTTGGAACCACCAAAGACTTTGTGCCTGGCAGGGCAAAAGCGAGACCCACCATGACCCTAACCTTCCACCAACAAGATGAACTGTATATAGTTGTACCTTAGTCATGAAATGTCTGTAATTGTTCCTTTTGTCATCCTGTCTCATGAAATGTATGTGGCTGCCACTTTTGTCATTCTATTCTATTACCTTTTGTGGACAGTTTTGTCCTCACCTCGCCCTCGTTTGGCCCCCCACCCATTGTTCCTTTGTCCTCCCTTGATTGCATTTTCTGCATTTCCGTGCCACTTTGTCTAGCATACTCAAACCTTTATCTACCTGGCTTGCATTTAATTGTCCCCTTATCACTCCCTTCCTTTTGCCCCTGACCTTTCCTGAAAGCTGATGGGAGGGGGAGCAAGCAGCAAGGAGGGACCACCAATCAGATGTCCAACATCACCAAAATCAACAATGCTCAATTGCCAACTTATTGTGAATGTTTGATTTGTCATTGCCGTTTCCATATTTGCATGTTCAACTGTATAGCAGATCAAGCCCAGATGTACAAATTACACAAGTTCTGTGGTGACAGCAGAAGCGTATTGCTCTTGTGTCCCTTTATTAATGCCCTATATCAATAAAGCGTATTTCTCTTTCTTCAACATCAAAATTCAGCTGGCATTCTTTTGTCGACCTCCATTTTGGGTGAGCTCTTGGGGGGGAAATCGCTTCCTTTAGGGAAGGGTTTGGAATTGAGAAGATTTTGCTTTAACCTTGACAGGAAAAAGATACATGTTGGGGAAAGGAAACTTCAATTTGGCAGGTCTCTGTCTCTTTTCTTAAAGAGACAGGGACACTAGGAAAGCTCTCTATTTGCAGGGTGATTTCAACACAACACAACTCTCAGCCATTTAAAATATTTTTTCCCCACCACACTGTTAATATGTCTGATGCACTCCCTTCCATATGGCCAGAGTGGTATCAGCCCAGCTAACCCTCATTTTCAGTCACCTGAATAATATGCTTTAAGACATAAAAAATAAGAAGATGGATTGAGGCCCATCTAGTCAAGCATCCTGTATCTCACCGTGGCCCACCAGATGCCTCAGGAAGTACACAAAACAGTTTTGTCAGGAGTGAACCCTCAAACCATAATTATTCAGGGCACAATCCTAAACTGAGTTAGGCCGGCCACTGTAAAGTATGGTGGTCCACACAGTCAGAGAGGCCAGCACACAGACATGAGCTATCCTCCCTGACTCCAAGAGTAGTTCAAACACACTTTATGGTGGCCATTGTGCTGGCCAAACTTTGCTGGCTTAGCTTATGACAGTCTAACTCCAGTTTAGGATTGCACTCTCAATATTAACCTCACTCCTGAATTGGGCTTCTGATGTTGACTTTTCAACACACCATAAACAAACACACTGAACCGTGGTCTTCAACCTTTTTTCATGCCACAACTCCAATATATAAATAACTAAGAGCGCAATCCAACCCAGTGCGGGATTGGCAAGGCCAGCCAGCCGGCTAGCGCCAAATCCAACGCTGGGTTGGCAAAGCTGGAGCCTCCCCATGACAAGGGCATGTCTGATCCCTTGCTGTTGAGGAGGCTCCAGCCTCCCCAATGTGCTCCTCGGATCTGCACTTACTAAACAGCAGGCGCAGATCCAAGGAGACCATGCATCCCCGATTGGGACTGCGCGGCCTCCCGAGCAGGTATAGGATTCAGCCGTATGGCCAAATCCTGGACCCGCCCACATCCTGCCCCCAACCCCCCGCCAATCCCTGTTTCAAAATGGGATGGAGTCTCCCTTGTGCCGACCGGCTTTAGTTGGCGCAAGGGAGGCTCCCCATCAGCGCTCTCAAGCCAATGCTACTCATAGTGTCAGCTTGAGAGCTGTAGCACCAATGCGGGGGTGCCGCTCGGTGTCCCCGTGTTGGCGCTATGTCCGTTGCGTCACTGTTTTGACGTAGTGTTGACGCAACAAAACAGGTAGGATTGCAATGTAAATAAAGTATCAGGCTGGGGACCCAACTATTGATCCCGCCTCCTCCCAGGATCCTCTCTTCCCATTCACCCCCACTCCCAGCACTGTTCACTGTAACTAAATATTCTTATTGGATAGAACAGAAAAAGCTATCGTGAAGCCTAGCACTAGTGAAAGGTACCTTAGCACAATTGCTAAGTACCTGAGCAGGACTGGGAATAATCCCCTGTTAATAATTTCCTGATACCTGAAAGGGTACATCAAAATATAAGCATATCAATTAAGCATAACAAACCACTTTGTGCACACTGAACTTAATGCTGTCAGTCTCAAAGGGACCACCAAAACATAGCAATTCCTAGAAATGTTTTAAACACTGAGAATACACCTACTTACTGCTGGAAAAAAAACACCCATCACAACTTAGCACCTTGATGAATTGGTAAAAAAACGAAAGATACAGCCACTTAGAGCGCTATCCCAAGCTGGAGTTAGGCTGGCATAAACTAAATCAGCAAAGTTTGGCCAGCACAATGGCCACCATAAAGCGTGCTTTAAAGTCAGGGAGGATGGCTCACATCTGTGTGCTGGCCTCTGACTCCCAGAGTGGTCCAAACATGCTTTATGGTGTACCTTGTGCTGGTCAAACTTTGCTGGCTTAGTTTATGCCAACTTCCAAGATCACCGCAGATGGTGACTGCAGCCATGAAATTAAAAGACGTTTACTTCTTGGGAAGAAAGCTATGGTGAACCTAGATAGCTTAATCAAAAGCCGAGACATCACCCTGCCAACAAAGGTTCGCATAGTCAAAGCGATGGTTTTCCCAGTAGCCATGTATGGCTGTGAGAGCTGGACCATAAGAAAGGCAGAGCGTCGAAGAATCGATGCTTTTGAATTATGGTGTTGGAGAAGATTCTTGAGAGTCCCCTGGACTGCAAAGAGATCCAATCGGTCAATTCTCCAGGAAGTCAAGCCTGATTGCTCCCTGGAAGGACAAATGCTGAAGCTGAAGCTCCAATACTTTGGCCACCTGATGAGAAGAGAGGACTCTTTAGAAAAGACCCTCATGCTGGGAAAGACTGAAGGCAAAAGGAGAAGGGGGCGGCAGAGGATGAGATGGTTAGATAGTGTCACCGAAGCAATGAATATGAAATTGGGCGAACTCAGGAAGCTAGTGGAGGACAGGGAGGCCTGGCGTGCTGTGGTCCATGGGGTCGCGAAGAGTCGGACACGACTTAGCGACTGAACAACAACAACAACAACAACAACAACAACAACAACAACTCAGCCTAGGATTGCACCCTGAATACAACAGAAATGCTTTTGAAAACACTGCCAACTAAAACAGTGCCATTGCCACTTTACATACTTTCTAAAAGTAATGCAGAAGCCAATCCCGCACTGGGTTGGATTGCCAATCCCACACTGGGTTGGATTGCGCTCTTAGTATTTTAAAAGGCTTTTCCCAGAGTTTATGAGCATGCTCAGTAGATTCTAAAGATTCTAAAGAAGATTCTAAAGAAGGAGATAGCAGGAGCTCTATGCAGCCAAGGAATGTAAACAAAGAAAATGAAGAACAAAGCCCAGCTCTGAATGCAATTAGTGACTTGCAAGTGCTATTTCGTGGATTCAGCCCAATATTGCTGTATTTCACAATTACCATTTTGGACTGCCCCTATTCATTAGGCATGGGAGAATGTATTGGAGCAAGCCATGCCTGTATAAGGAGGATGGGCTTCACTTGAGCCAAAATGGAACCAACTGTTGGTGCATAATATTAAAAAGGTAGCCAACCAGCTTTTAAACTAAATGCTGGGGGAAAGCTTACAGGAGCTTACAGGGAGTGTGCTATTACCCCCACCCAGTGGCGTAATCCTGGCGGAATGGCCCGGTACGCCATTCCGCCAGTTCTGCGGACGGGCCCGCGCTGCGCCGCACCGCGCCGCCTCTCCGGAGATGGGCGAGCTGCTCCTGGGCCCGCCCGCCCTCCCTGGCGTCCTGAATCACTCTGAAATGGAGCGATTCGGGCACTGTGAGGCGCAGGGAGGCGTGGCAGCCCTCCGCCATAGGGGCAGAGGGCTGTCAATCATCCGGGCGTTCCGGTTCCTGGCACGCCCGGATGACATCAGTGCCCCCACCCCCAGATGAAAAACCTGAAAGAGACCTTGAGATGAGGAAACAAATCAGGGAGGCACCAAAGAAGAGCAGGGGTGTGATCATCGAGGACTTCAATTATCCTCATTTCGACTGGGTCAATTTGCGTTTCAGTCAGAGAGACTGGGTTTCTAGACATGCTAAATGATTGTGCCTTGGAGCAACTTGTCATGGAGGCCACCAGAGGCCAGGCGACTCTGGACACAATATTGTATAATACCCAGGGCTTGGTTATGAATGTGAATGTTACTGAGCCATTGGGGAACAGTGACCATGCTGCAGTCTGTTTCACCATGCATGTCAGGGACAGAGTGCAAAACAAATCTGACACAAAAACCCTTGACTTCCAAAGGGCGGACTTCTCACAAATAAGGAGGCTAGTTTGGAAGAAGTTGAATGGGAAGGTTAAAAAAGTCCAATCATATCACTCGAGAAAGCATGGAGGCTGTTTAAAATAACAGTAGTACAGCCCAGCGGAAGTATATACCATGAAGTTAGAAGGGCTGAAGCCTCCCCAGGGCAAGGGAACTTCTGTGCCTTTACTGTAGGGGAAGCACCAGCCTCCCCAATGCACTCCTCGGAGATCTGCCCCTGCTAAACAGCAGGCACAGATCTGAGGGGACCTCATGGTCCAAATCCGAACCGTGCAGCCTCCCAAATGGGCTTAGGATTTGGCCATAAGGCCTATTCTGAAGCCCGTCTCCCTCCCAGGCCAGCACATCTGCCAGCCCACACGCACCCTGCCCGGAACCACCCTCCCCCTGCTCACTCCCCCCTACTCCAGCTTTGGATGGCACAAAGGAGGCATGGCGCGGGCGCAACAGGACTAGCGCTGTCTACAGAGCCAGGCTTGTTGCCCTAGCACTGATGTGGGGGTTCCACTTGGCACCCCTGCGTCAGTGCTAATGTCATAGCGTTGATGCAACAATGTTGCATCAGTGCTAAGGGCAACCAGGGATTGGGCTGTAAATTAAAGTATTAAAGAATGCTGCCAAGAAAATAAAAATCATTTGCATAACAAATCCAGAAACATCTTGTTGGGAGATTAGGGCAACCAGCCCACACAACCAACCCAATCCTAGACAAGACTAGCCTGCACCGTGTAGGGAGGTGGATGCAGTATGGATTGCATCTTGCAGGGCGGTGGGACACCAAGCCAACTGGGAGAGGTACATATTTTTTTTGTAACTATCACCACCACCCCCTGGTCCTCTACAGGCCTAGTCAAATCTATGCCAGCTTTATTGCTGGGTTAGGTATGTTAGGATGAAAATGACACGTCCGGCCAAGGACAGAAACTCTGGAAGTCATCTGGAACTGTCCCCATCCTGCCTCTGACCTAGTCCCAACCTGCTCTGATCTCTGCCCCAATTTACCCCAGTCCTCCCCCACTGCAACCACCACAGTACCGACAGCCAGTCTATGAAGCACGGTTACCAGTACGATGAATAGAAGGGAAGAGGAGAAGTCCTGAGGCTTCTGTGAGCCATTTCAAGGCTCATGGAGGCCTGGCATGACCTGACAGAGGCCTCTGGGACCTCCTAATGGCAACACTAACAACTCCAAGATAAGGAATTTCAACTACTACACAGCTACTATATAGTAAACTGACAACAGGCCATCATATAGGTGGTCTGTCATTGGTCAGAATGTTGCTAAGCGATGCACACCTGTATTATTATTATTATTATTATTATTATTATTATTATCATCATCATCATCATCATCATCATCATCATCATCATTATTATATTTTCACACAATCATATTGATCATATTGGCTGGGTTATTTTACCTAGACATCAAGTCCTTCCCAAAGTCCTGGGATGCCTAGCTTTTATCCTATTCTGTTATAAATAATGTCACAAAAGGTGCTCTGTTTCCAGTAAATCTGCTTTTTGCAGTTGATTGATGGTGAGTTACAGAGTTGGGAAAAAAAAAAAGAGTCGGGATTTGAGTCAGGACTCAAGTTTTCATGTTTTGACTTGACTCTTCTATTCTGAGACTTGAGTCTTGAGACTTGAGTCTCTTATATCAATGATTCTGTGTCTGGTCATTGACTTGATTGCGCTGATTTCCCTGCATTCCAGCAGCTGAATTTTGCTCCCAGGCTGCATGTGGCTGACTCTCCAAAAGACACGTCTGTTTATTTATTATGGGGATTTCTGGGGGTTCCCCATGCATTTAAATTAGTTTTGCAGTCATTGTGGTTCCTACTTGATGCCCCCTTTTTAATTTTTTATATATATTTTTTCTTTTTGCTAACCCAATTGGGGATTTTAACCAGCAGCCTCAAGATCTCTAACTCATGCTGTGAAGCTACATTAGCCACTTACCCAATTGAGCAAGCCCTCATGAATACCTAATCAAAGAGAGACATAGCTACCAAAAAGCAGAAGCAATTTGTAGTAACAGAAGCAATTTGTATCAAGCAGGAAAAAAGCTACCATTCAAAAACCTACACATACAATAGGCTTGATGTCATCACATGATGGATTGGTTCTTTCTATTTAGCAACTCCCCATACTTTTGAATATAGATCTCACAAACTTCACAGGGCAGGTTTTCAAGCAAAAATTATGGAATGTTCCATGATCCTTGGATAATATGGGGGGTAAAACTTGGGGAATGATGACTGTGAGGAGGAGCTTGCCCTGGTGACTGACTGCCCTGGAACTTAATTGAAAGGGGGTAAAGAATCTGAACTGTCACAGTTATTGCAGAGATCTACAAGGTGCTTGCGCAGTACTGAGAGCCACTCCCCCTTCTGTGCAAAGGAATAGCCCAGAGAGGGGGAGGGAGGAGAGAGGAAGCCAGGAAATATGCAGTTGTTTGTGTTCGTACTGTTTGTGGTAGCAGACCCAGTGGCAGCCCGCCTGCCTGATTGAGGTGGCAGCCAGGGAGGAGGAAGATTGTTAGACTGAAAAATGGTGGGAAAGAGGGAAAGTGATTTTGCAATGTTTGCTCTGCATTCTCCTCCCTACGTAGTGCTTCTCTGAGCTTCTCCTGGTTTATTTGCTTCTGCTTCTCTTGCCCTAACCTCTGGATACAACAAGGAGACTAGCCATGCTTCATTTTCAGGTATAAAGCAATCTCTGTAAGCTATTTCTATTTAGTAAAGCAACCCCCCGACTTTGGAATTAGATTCATTAGACTATTAGTAATCATGAATGTTGCAGGTTCGAATCCTCCCTTTGGTGAATTGACTCAAGTTCTTAACTTCCAGAGTTGCCACAGGCACATGCTAGGACTCGTGCACAAGTCAAGTTGTGGGGAATAGAGACACTACAGTTGTTTCCAACTCGGGTGGTGGCTCCTATGCTGCTAAGGTGCTCTTTACTTCAAGGTTTTGGAATTGCACCGAGGGTACCAAATCACTACTGGGACCACTTTGGTCTTCTGCCACAGCCTTTCAATTTCTATTTGTAGATCTTTGTATTTTGTTATTTTTTCCAATTCTTTCTCTTCTACGTTACTGTTGCCTGGTTTTCCTATTTCAATTATTTTGATCTGCTTTTCTTTCTTCTCAACTACCGTTGGTGTGTTACGTGGTAGATGTTTGTCTGTTTGTAGACAGAAATCCCGTAATATTTTTGCATCTTCATTTTCAACTACTTTTTCAATTTTGTGGCCCCACCAGTTTATGGCTGCAAGTAGCTTTCATTTTTTGCAGATGTTCCCGTGTATCATTCTTGCTACCTTGTCATTCCTTGTCTGTAGTCTGTTTGCATTATAGCTGCATGTAGTCTGTTTACATAATTACAGCAACTAATTAGGTGGTCCGTTTCATCTGTTTCTTTACAGAGATTGCACTTAGTATTTGTTATTTTTTCTACTTTTGCTTTTATTGCATTTGTTCTTAATGCCTGCTCTTGTGCAGCTTGTTGTTGTTGTTGTTGTTGTTGTTGTTGTTGTTGTTCCTGTTCCCGATATGGTGCTAAATGCTGGACAAGTTGCTGTAAATGGCATGCAAAATGTAAAAAATAGATAAGGGATAGGGAGAGATGGGAATAACAAAAACAAAAATTCAAAGAAAAATTGAAGTGCCATAAGTGTAACTGGGAACTTTTGCTGACTTCCAGGTGTAAAAACTGTTTTCCAGCAGAACAGACCAAAGACGTTGATGTTAAGAAAGGGAAGACAGCAGCAGCATGACAATGAGAAGGGAAAGAATTTCGGCTGGAAGAGACAACCAAAGCAAGAGGGCAATATTAGCAAGTGAAGTAGAGATTCGTGGTTTAACAAGTAGAACAATATCAGAAGTATCCAGTGTATTATCTGGAGTAACAAGTGATCATGGAACAAAGAGGGCATGGAGAGCATTTGATGGTTTAAAAGTATGAAGCAATTTGCACTGAATGCAGGAAGAAAAAAGGCAGTGAGTGCAAGGAATGATGAATAGTAGGAAAATTATCATAACAAGAAGCAGGGGAGAAAAAAGTGCCATGCAGAGAAATGAAGAGAAACCAGAAGCTGAGTACAAAATGTGAAAACAGGAAGCTCAATGACCAGAATATTGCAATAATCAATGTAAGAAATAATGAAAGCCTCAACCAGAGTTTTGGCAGCATTCACAGGCAAAACTGAACAAATCTTACAAATATTATAAAGAAAGAACTGACTAGATTTAGCAACAAAATTAGTCAGAGCAGAAAAAAGACAAAGACAAATCAAAAACACAATCAAAAAGAAGATAAATATATACAAAGATGCAATGATTTGGTTAGAATATTCAGTTAGATTTAGGTGGAGTAATTCACCCTTCCTTTTAGACACATTCAGTTTCCGGTTACAATTAAACAACCATGTGAAAATGGAAGTGATTCCAAATGCCTGAAAGGAGAGAAATAATGTTAGGGGGTAACAGAAAGAATTGAATTTTTGAAGTCAGTATCATTGGCGTAATAACAATAAAGATGTACAAAACAAAAAATGTAAATAAAGTTAGATAAAGTGATAAATAAATAAAAGGAAAATGTTTCTTGGACCTGGTTAGGTCCTGGATACTGCTATGAGAATGGGCTAGTGGCCCACTCTTTATTTTTTAGCTACATATCGGGGTTTAGTGACATTCCCCTTTTTGTTTTTCAGGTTGCTGCTTGTAGTTCCCTGTCAGTTTCCTTATTATCACTCAATGGTTTTGGGGTTCAGAGAGAGCAGCGGCCTTGGACCTTGGCTCCCAGCTTGGCTTGGGCGACATGGTGAGGGTGTGGTGGGCCACCAAGAGGGGAATGCTGTGGGGCCAACTGCTTCCCTCTCTGCATGAATTTTTAGCTACCAGGCCACCCCATCAGGTACTGCTTATGCACATAGGAGAGAACGACATGTGTCAGAGGACCACATTGTCCTTGAGGCTACAGGTCCATAGGGATTTAGCTCTTTTACAGGGTTGGTTGCCAGGGATCATTATCCTCTGGTCTGACCTGCTGCCCTGCAGGGTCTGGTGTGGAGCAGTTAATCCCATTGTGGTTGACATCTCCATATGCAAGATCAATGCCTTTTTGAGGGGGTAGTGTTACGGATGGTAGGTTTTTTCCTATTTCTCACTCTGGTATCATTTTTAACTCTCTGGCCCTCTTTAAGGGGGACGGAGTGCATTTGTTCATGGCTGGAACCAATCTTTTTCTTTCGGACCTGCAGCAGGATCGGCGGAAACTTTGGGGCTTTCGTGGGGCAGTGGGAGTTAAACGCTAGGCTAACCCTCCCCCCCTGTGTGGCAGGTAGCGTGCTGGCTGGATAGCCAGGATGGGGGCTGGGGTGAATGCTGAGGTAAGCACAGTTGTGGGGAGCCAGGACTGATCTGACAACACCCATCCGGGTTGAGAATCCGGGTTGACAACACCCATCTGGCTGGTGAATTCCTTGGCTGCTTAATGCAAGGTCAACCCAAGGCTTTGCCTGGAAAAGTCGGTGCTGGCCAGCTGCCTTGACCCTTAGGGGTTGGCTGGGATAGATGAACCCAACCCTAGGTTGGGTGGTGCTTGGAGCCAGTATATCATGCCCATTGGGGTATGGGGGAGGTAAACAGCCAGGCTATTTTCCCCTGATCGAGTAGCTGCCAGCACATTTGGGGTTTATTCCCTAGTGAAGTTTTCCCTGCTGCAGGTTACGTTTATTGTAATTGTATTCAATAAATGATAATCATCCCAAGCTTCTGTCTTGCATGATTATTGGGGTGTGTGTGTGCCTCAGAAGCCATTCTTCTTTGATGTTAGTTCTCCCCCTTTAAGCTTGTAAGCATGGTTGGGAAAAATGGGAGTGACTTGCTTAGAAGCAGGGACCCAATGGGGTGTGCCTTTACCTCATAAGTGTAGGTTTACCCAGTGGCGGACCCAGCTGAAGCTCCACCCTGGCCAAGTAGATGCTTGCCGCCCTGGTACCAGCTCCCCTTGCTCTGTGCAGCTGTCGCCATGCCCCCCCCCATGCTGCACTCCATTTTGGAGCATTCTGAGCAAGAAGGCGGGCGGGGAGGCCAAACGGCACTCGCTTTTTGCAGCTCGGGTGAGTGGTTGTGGCGGTGGCAGCTGACCCTCTGGACCTGCCGCTAGGCCAGCCACTGGGTTTATTTCATAATGGGGTTCAGAAGGGAAGCTCCTACACTTATCTCTATGAAAACCCCGATTCTAAACTTTGGGTGTATCACTCAGGGCACAATCCTATACTGTGCTGGAATGGCGAGGCTGGCCGGCCAATGCCATATCTTAACGCAATATAGGTGAGGATGGAGCTTCCTGCTAAAGAGTGGACGCAGATCCAAGGAGACCGCACAGTTCCGAGTAAGATGTGGCCATATGGCCACCTCCCAAGCCTGCCCAAGTCCCACCCCCAAATACCACCCCCCCTCCCTCCAAACCTTGTGCTGCCTTGGCACGGAGCCTCCCTCGTGCTGACCGGCTTTGGTTGGCGCGAGAGGCTCAGAGCGGGCGCAGCAGGGTCGGCGCTGCTTGTAGGGGGTGGGGGTGCAGATTGCGGGGGTGACGCAGGGGTGCAGAGCAGTGCCCCTGCGTCAGCACTAAGTGTGCAGCGTCAGTGCAACCCCATTGCGACGATGCTGCGCGGTCTACAGTATTGCGCTGCCAATGAGAGTGATTGAGTATCACTCATTGAAGCTGTTCTGTATAACTGCAAACACAGCAGTTGGTGTCTATCCTTTTCCTGCCCTTGTGATTCACTAAACTGAAGCTATCTATAGACAAACTTCTCATTGTTTCTTTCATTTCTGTTTACAGGAATGATGAAAAAAATCAACATGTTATAAAATAATAGTTTGCATTTCATGAAAGTTAATATAGGTTGTGTTTGGAAATGGCATGACAATGCTATCTTGCTCAAAGCTGAGTGGTTTCAAAAATATTGACAAGGCAACTATGAGAGAGAGAGAGAGAGAGAGAGATTACTAAAGTGATTTCTATCCTGCCTTTCCCTTCGAATAATCCAATTCAACAAAGCAGGGGAATGTACTGGAAAAGTGAGTCTAAATTGCTAATTAAAACTTTATTCCATACAGAAGTTTAAAAGTGGAATTTTCCTTTTCAGTCATGTTATTTCCTGACAGTTGGCAGATAACTTCAGAGACTAGGTTGAACTGTCAAAATAATTTATATATATTAAATGTCAACACAACTCAGGAGAAGATAAAAATTTGCTTCCAGTGTGACATTTATATGCCGGCTCTTGATTCAGATATGCAGAGATAGCAAGACACGTTACCGAAGAGTAGTTACACTGCATATTTCTAAACATGATGTCCCATTTATGTTCAAAATGATGTGGACCTGAATCAATTAGGAGAAACAAGTGAGCTCCAAGAAGTATTTTTAAAGAGCTGGTGGAGTTGCTTAGTAACCAGATGCCGTACTTCATTTCCCACAAGGGCTGTAAAGCTGTCAGCGCCAGTAATGGAAGAACTCCCTGAGATGAATCAATTCTCATGTGCTTTGTCAAAGAACATGGGGAATATCAAATGACAGACCTCAATGCCAGAAGTTGGACATGTGTGCCTAAGAATATATACAAAGGACAATAAGCATGTGCTCTTTGACATTAAATTTGTGCTTTTGTATCTGGGAGGATATTTCCTTAAATTGTCGTGCATCAGAACATACTCCATCTAACATCCCCATAGGGGAAAAGTCAATCCATTTCTTCAAGCAGTGGCAGTTGATGCCTACTTTGTTCTGCACTGACAATCATCTATTGTATATAAACCATCGTTCAGGGAGAAAAAAACTTTTGCTCACGTTTATGTTGTTGATGAGACTCTGATGGGACTCTGCCCCCAGGCCTTGTTGACCTTGGAACTGTATGCCCTCACATCATGACAACCCCAGCCCACCCGTCACCTGCCCAAGTTACCAGAGGCAACAAACCCACAACACTTAGCATGAAACCCCCAGCCCCTTCAGTCGGGGGTAGGCAAAAAAAAAAAGACCAGTCCCGGCCAATTTGACTGGTAACAAAAAAATTCCTACCCAGCCCTCAGCAAATTAGCCAGCTAGTCTCAGACTGAAAAAAAGGAAAGGGTGGGCAGGGCTTGAAAATAAATGGCAGCCTGAGCCCCAAAAGCACAGGACATCAGCCCACCCTGCCCCCACAGAAGAGTTGAAGCCCCCATTTTCCCGCCTCTGCCTGGCTCGCTGCCAAGTGCCGGGTAAAGTGGGGGTAAGCTGCCAGGGAGCTTTACCCCCATTCTGTAAAAGTCTGATTTCTCGATCTCCTTCTCTTTTCCCTTTAATTCTTTTCTTTCTTACTTCAAAATGTGCAAATCCTTTTTATGCACTCGATAATTTGATATTTCTTTCTGCCTGATTATTACCATTCATTTTGGTTTTTAGTCACCTTCTGCACAATACTTGCTTCTTCTACCCTTTACCCCACTGTATGAAAGAAGTCCAAAGAAGCTGTTCCTTGATATCATAATTATTCTATACTAGCTTTTTGTTACCCGGCGTTGCCCGGGTAACAAAATGATCTTCCAGAGTTTATGAGTTTTGCACCCCTTCTCGCCCCCCACGCCAACGGGGACCGAACCCGGACTCCAACTGCGTCGGGAGTGTCACTGGTTGCCTCGGCAACCCCGGAAACTATGGACTCAATGCCAATTTCGCCCGTTTTCGGCCATCTTCACTTCAGGCCCCCTGCTTTGGCCCCCTGCCTCGGCCCCCTGCCTCAGGCCTCGGCGACCCCGGAAACTACGGGTCTGACGCCGATTTCATCTGTTTTTGACCGTTCTCATGTAGGGGCCCCCGCACACCACACCCTTGGGGGCGGTAGTGGGGCCTGACCACCGCAGTTTTTGTCGCCAGGCCTCAAGGCACGCGCGTGGCGAGTCTGGCGCCAATCGCTCCAGGCGTTGCAGCGGGGCATGGCGGATATCTCGTTTCACACCCCTTCCCACCTCCCACACTGAGGGGGCTGAACCCGGACTCCCACATCATCGGGAGCGTCGCCACTCACCTCGGCGACCCCGGAAACTACGGACCTTATGCGGATTTCAGCCGTTTTCGACCATTTTCATGCGGAGACCCCCACATACCCCCACCCCTGGGGGCACTAAGGGGGTCTGACCCTCGCAGTGTTTGTTGCCAGGCTTCAAGGTGTATGCATGCCAGGTTTCGTGTCGATTGGTTCAGGCATGCCAGCAGGGCATGGCGGATGTTGTGTTTTGCACCCCTTCTTGTCCCCCACGCCGAGGGGGGGCCGAACCCGGACTCCAACAGTGTCGGGAGCGTTGCCACTTGCCCCAGCGACCCGGGAAACTATGGACTCGATGCCAATTTTGCTCGTTTTTGGCCGCTTCACTTCAGGACCCCTGCCTCAGCCCCCTACCTCAGGCCTCGGCGACCCCGGAAACTATGGGTCTGACACCGATTTCATCCTTTTTTGACCGTTCTCATGCAGGGGCTCCTGCGCATCCAACCCAGGGGCGGTAGTGGGGCCTGACCCCCGCAGTTTTTATCGCCAGGCCTCAAGGCACGCGAGTGCCGCATCTGGCGCCAATCGCTCCAGGCGTTGCAGCGGGGCATGGTGGACATCTTGTTTCACACCCCTTCCCGCCCCCATGCTGAAGGGGGCTGAACCTGGACTCCCACGGCATCGGGAGCATCACCACTCACCTCGGCGACCCCGGAAACTACAGATTCAACACCGATTATGGCTGTTTTCAACCGATTTATGCAGGGCCCCGTGCGTACCACCACCCCCAGGGTCGCTGGGGGGGCCTGCCCCCCGCAGTGTTTGTTGCCAGGTTGCAAGGCAGGTTTGGAGCGCATCGCTCCAGGCGTTCCAGCACGGCATGGCGGACATTTCGTTTCGCACACTTTCTCGCCCCCCACGCCGAGGGGGGCCTGAACCCGGACTCCAACAGCATCAGGAGCGTTGCCGCTCACGCCGGCGACCCTGGAAACTATGGATTCGATGCCGTTTTCAGCCGTTTTTGACCATCTTCTCACGGGGACCCCCATGTACCCCCACCCCCAGGGGTGCTAGCGGGGTCTGACCCCTGCAGTGTTTGTCACCAGGCCGCAAGGCATAAGCATGCCGAGTCTGGTGCCAATCGCTCCAGGCGTCGCAGTGGGGCATGGCGGGTGTCTCGTTTCGCACCCCTTCTTGCCCCCCACGTCGAGGGGGGACCAAACCCAGACTCCAACTGCATCGGGAGCGTCGCCGCTCATCTTGGTGACCCCGGAATCTGTGGATTTGATGCCGATTTCAGCCGTTTTTGACCGTTTTCACGTGGGGACCCCATGTACCCCCATCCCAGGGGGCGCTAGGGGGCCCGCCCTTGCAGTGTGTGTCGTCAGGCCGCAAGGTGTATGCGAACCAAGTTTCATGCCGATCGCTCACCTCGGCGACCCCAGAAACTAAGGAACCGACCATGATTTCGTCCGTTTTTGACCGTTTTCATGTGGGGGCCCCGGGGCACCCCTACCCCCAGGGCGCTATGGGGGCCTGACCCCCGGAGTGTCTGTCGCCAGGCTGCAAGGCACGCGCATGCCGGATTTGATGTGCATCGCACCAGGCGTTCCAGGAGGGCATGGCGGACGTTGTGTCTCGCACTCCTTCTTGCACCCCACGCTGAGGGGGGGCGAACCTGGACTCCAACGGCGTCGGGAGCATCGCCGCTCGCCCTGGCGACCCCGGAAACTGTGGATCCGACACCGATTTTGGCCATTTTCGACCATTTTCACTTGGGGACCCCTACGTACCCCCACCCCGGGGGCGCTAGGGGGGTCTGAACCCCACAGTGTTTGTCGTCAGGCCGCAAGTTGTATGCGTGCCAAGTTTTGTGTCAATTGCTCCAGGCGTTCCAGCACGGCATGGCGGATGTTTTGTTTCGCACCCCTTCTGGCCCCCCGTGTCAAGGGGGGCCTGAACCTGGACTCCACTGGTGTCGGGAGTGTCGCCGGTCATCTCGGTGACCCCGGAAACTATGGACTCGACGCCAATTTTGGCCGTTTTCAGCTGTCTTCACGTGGGGGGCCCTGCACACCCCCACCCCTGGGGGTGCTAGGGGGGCCTGACCCCCGCAGTGTTTGTAGCCAGGCCGCTAGGCTTCTGCATGCCGAATTTCGTGCCAATCAGTCCAGGCGTCACAGCGGGGCATGGCGGACGTTTTGTTTCGCATCCCTTCTTGCCCCCCACTTCGAGGGGGGGCTGAACCCGGACTCCAACGGGGTCGGGAGCGGCTCCGCTCATCTCGGTGACCCCGGAAACTGTGGATTTGATGCCGATATTGGCCGTTTTTGACCGTTTTCACGCGGGGACCTCATGTACCCCCACCCCCAGGGGCGCTAGGGGGGCCCAACCCCCGCAGTGTTTGTCGCCAGGCCGCAAAGTGTATGCATGCCGAGTTTCGTGCCGATCGCTCCAGGCGTTACAGCAGGGCATGGCAGACGTTGTGTTTTGCACCCCTTCTTGCCCCCCACATCGAGGGGGGGGCAAACCCAGACTCCAACGGCATCGGGAGCATTGCCACTCATCTCGGCGACCCCAGAAACTGTGGATTCGACGCCGATTTTGGCCGTTTTTGACCATTTTCATGCCGGGACCCCCGCGTACCCCCACCCCCGGGGGCGCTAGGGGGCCCCGACCCCCGCAGTGTTTGTCGCCAGGCCACAAGGTATATGCGTGCCGAGTTTCATGCCGATTGCTCCAGGCGTTGCGGAGCCTATGCGAGACATACATACATACATACATACACACACACACACACACACACCCAGGCTCTTCTTTATATATATAGATAATCTAATGAATTGGTGTGTCAAATTCATTATATATAATTATTAAAGTTGACTGTCAATGCTACATATTTCTTGCTGTTACTTCTGTGATTCTTTGGAATTGGACTGCTTATATTTGCAGAATACAAAATGGATGTGTGGACACAAAATTCATACTGGATGAGTGGGTTTCTCTTCAGGTGTAGAGGACTTGCAAAAGTGTTTTGGGGGAGAGGTCCAGGCTTCTCAAAGTTCTTATCACAATATTTTGCTTTAAACAATAACACTGAAAGTAAATTTGGCGGTTTCTTCTAAGGTGAAATGTGGGAAATTTTGAAAGAAGATGAAGTCCTGATGTTATAGCATCACTTCTCCAGTGGCTCTCATGCCTCCCAATTCTCCAGAAAATCCTTTCCTAGTATTAACAAACTGCAGACTTTGTCAAAATCCATAATCTTTCCTCCATTTCTATCATAAAGATTTTTCAAGTTAGCTTTCTCTAGGCTTATGTGCCATAGATCCAACCTTTCTTCTTGGTTCTCTTTACAAATATATGTCAAAGCTCTTCAACAGTTTTGCACCTATTTGTCTAAACCACTTTTGGCAGTATTACTTCATGGTTTCCTCTTTCCTTTCGTTTCCCCTGTGGTTCTGATCTTGCTTCTCTCTAGCTTCCCTTTATAGTTTTTTTTCCCTGGGAGCTGTTATCAAGGCTCACAGCTTCCACAGATTCTATGCTGATGATCCTCAGATCTATTTCCCTGATCTCTTGTCCTCTGTTCAGATTTGTATGTCTAACAGTCTGTCTAAAAAATTTCCTCTGGATGTCTAAAGCATCTTAAACTTAATATGTCAAAAATCGAACTTCTTATTTCCCCCCTAAACCAACTCTTTCTTCTAGATTTTGGTCTCCATTGGCAATTCTATTATCTTTCCTGTCACTCAGACACATAGCCTCAGAGTCAGTTTTTTCCCTCATTCTTCACTTTCCTATGTTTAGTCTATTGCTACATTTTATAAGGCGTTTATGTAGCTAATGCACATCTTTTCCCTTCTCCGGCTACTGCTAAAGATCTAATTAGTCTTTTCATATTATTTAATTACTGAAATTTACTTAAGAAACCTTCACAATCATTTCTCAGACTTAGTTATGGGACTAATACAGGGGTGAGGAGGTTATTACTGCGGCTGGGCCCGATCCTATCCAACTTTCCAGCATGGACCCAGCCATGCCAGTGAAACATGTGCTGCTTCCTACAGTGGGGAAGCAGCCACAGAGCCCTCCTCAAGGTAAGGGAATGTTTGTTTCTGAGGTAAACTCAGGGCTGCATTGCAGTGATGAAAAGTTGGATAGGATTGGACAGAATTGAGCCCTTTATGAGCCCCCCCACCCCAAGTATCTATTTCTGAAACTGTTCTACTTTGTGAGAGATTACAGCAGGGACTAAATGTAAGCATTGGTCTCACTTGAAATTAGCTTTGCAATGTCATGTTACCAAACCCGATTATGGACCCTGCATGCTCACAGCTCAGAGTATGTGCATGTCCTGGTTCTTCCTCTCACTTCTGGGAGAATTTGGAACCCGTTCCCTTTAATGGCCACCTCTCTACACTCAATGAGAAATCGACATACATGTAGAGTCAGCATATGTAGCGGGGTGGTTTGGATTAATGAATTGTCCATAAACTCCATAGAAAGTGTGAGGAGGGGCCAGTGTCATAAATGAAAGGGGGAATGGCACTGATTATAAACATGTGAACCTTAATTCAACCAGAGTTCTCTTGCCTTGCATTTGTAATCTCTGGCTAGTTAAAAATAATGAGAATTAACAATTTAAAACCCTTCTAAGTTCCAATTTAAAATAATTTCAAGGTTCACTGGATAGCAAAACATGGTTTTTTGTTTTGTTTTTTTTGCTCCCCTGTATTTTATTTGGATAGTCAGGATTAAATAATGAATGGGAGACCAGATGAACAGTAGTTACTATTGAGATTGCTAGCCTCGATTAAAAATAGTGGTTGAAATATATGAGGATGATACAGATCAATAATAAACCTGATTTTAGATGCAAATATCCTCTTTGGTCCTGGAAACCAGGGAAAGAATCTTGTAAAGTTGCTGAGAGAGACTGTGTGTGTGTGTGTGTGTGTGTGTGTGTGTGTGTGTGTGTGTGTTTAAATGTCATGTCTTGGGAAATATTGGTGTATGTGTAGACCATGTGCTTTCAGTGGGGAGATACCTGTCTAGTTCCTATCTCTGAAGGGGTGCAAACTGCTGTGTTGAGATATTATTAGCCAATCCACTAATAATGCACCTTAGAAATGCTCTAACTATGACTTTAACTATGCTATATGACTATGGGCACCATCCAAAAGTGGTGTTGGGCTGATGCAAGCCACTTGTGTCAGCTCAACTATGTAGCAAGCATGCCGTAAGGCACGTCTCTGTCAGTGGGATGGGGCTGATGCAGGCAACAGCATCAGCCCAGCAACACTGTGGATTGGCACTGGTAAGCTGCCCCGATGCCATCTGAGTTCAGCTAGCACAGGGGCTTTTCTGGGCAGGGGAAGGTGGGAGGGGGATGGAAGGAGGGTGGAACAGGGTTAGGAACCACATCCTACTAACCCATGTCCCCCAGGCCATGTGGTCTTGATCACAGCAGTCTGCTTGGACTTGCCCCTGCTAAATAGAGCTCCAGCCTCACACACACCCTCGTTGGGTGCAGGGTGGAACCTGCCTGCTCCCAACACAACTTAGCAATGGGCTGTGAGCTCTTCAACAAAAATCCTTGGCGATTTTGGTGTAATGTGTGTTACAATACTTGTTCTGTGTAACATGTATCATATTAATGCGGGAGAACCCCCCCCCCAGTGATTCTCTCAGAAACCGCCACACTTCCTTCACCTGGCTGCGAGCACACAGCCCAGCCACGCTGCAACCACCATGCTTCGCCTACCTGGCTGCAAGCACATAGCCCAGCCAAGCTGCAACCAATAAAATAAACTCTTAAACTGAGCCTTGGTGAGAATCAAACTCGCGGCCAAGACACCCCTGACCATTTTCTACCCTTTACAAAACACGGGGACCCGGGATTTGAACTTGCGCCACCGCTGCTGCAGCCTCAGCCTCAGCCGGCCAGCTCAAGCACTCGAGCCGGCAATCAAAGGATTAAAACACCTCTTGACCTGCGGTCTGACCCTGGCACACGCCTTATACAAACTGTTATCTGCAAGTCAATGAGCCGGCCCAGGATGACGAGCAACCACCTGAGGAACTCCAACCATGTGAACCAACAGAGCTGTCAAACTCCTGAGGCGTTCCTCGAAAGCACCGCTTACCGGCTGTCAAACCCCGAGGCAGCCAGGTTTTTCCCTGGGATCCCGGGCCAGGTTCGAGTGAACTGTGGTTCGAGTGAACTGTCAAACCTTCGAACTTTCAAAGTCTCCCCTTAAAGGGGAGGCCCACTTTATGAACGGGTTTTATGAATGAAAACTGTGTTTTTGTGAATGGGGGATGCATTTTGTGAATGGGAAACGTGCTTTCTGAGGGAGAACTGTCATGTTGGGCTTTGTGCTTGTGCAGACTGTGTAGGGGACGACACGAAATGGCCACCAGTAAGCAAGATGGATGCCGGCTCCCTCGGGGAGCGTGCCACAGCCATTGGGTCAGATCCTTGGGTCATGTCGTCGGCGCCAACACCTTCAGTCTCAGCCAAAGACATTTGCATGATTGAGTATATGAAATGCTCTTCTTGTCTTGCAAAATGTGTGATTACCATTTGCCCTGACCCCATGCTTTTGTCCCTTGCCACTCAAACCCAATCAAGCCCCCTGAAACCAAATCAAACCCCTTTGTCCCTTGTGTCCAAGCAATCCTCCACTTCCCCAATCCTTTGTGGTTTCAAGATTGGCCAACTCCTCAGGGCATCGCTCACCCCTCGGGGGAGAGGGCATGACCTGCAGAATTCCTCAAACGCCTTGGGACCAATCAGAAGTCCTGAAGCCCCCCGGTAGCCAATAATCAGAGTAGGAATAGATAAATGAATTTGATTGGTTCTTTAATTTTTCTCCTTGTTTGCATATACTGTATGAATGTATAAAGATACCTGTTTCTTTCAATTTGGCATGCAATTAGGGTGCCCTTTTGCACATGCGATTTGTGACCTGTTGCATCTTTATTGCAATAAATGTCTTTTCCGGAATCATCATCAAAGTCCAGCTGGCATTCTTTTCGTCAATGTTAAACTTGGTAAGCTATAGCAGGGATCCCGTGGGGGGATCGGTGGGCTTGAAGGTTTTGCGGACCTCAGGAAGAACGGGGAACGCACGCCGGGAAAAACAGACCTCTCAATCTTTGGGAGCCCAGTCTCACCTCTCAAAGAGACAAGGTCTTAGAGAAATCACCTTCTAGGCTTGATTTCCTCCCATTTCAATTTTTTTTTTATATCTAGAGAACGTAAAAGTAGTTGTTCTGAACTCCTATCTCTTGAGTTTTTGGTGTAAATTAAAGGTCATGAACCCATGAGAGCTGGCCTGTTATAGCTAGCCTGTTATAAGTGCAATCTGACACATGGTTTTGTGTTGATCTCTCCTGATTTTAGTGTTTTATACTTTCTGCCAAGGGTCTTTTATTTCCAGAAGTGTAATATTTCACCCTTGTGCCAAGGGCTGTGATGTCACAATGCCATGAGCTCCACAGAAGCCAGAACAGGGCATGCAAAGCCAGCAATTCACTGCCCTCAGGAGAACCCAGAAGTGACTGGATGCAGCCTGGGAACAATCATGTTCTCCCCCCAGCTTAGTGCTGAGGGGCACGAGCTCCTCAGGCACCACCTAATTTACGCCTCTGCCTATTGCAGTGTGATGTTTTATGCCATTCTAAAAAGTTGGTCCTGGTACAAAAGGTTTGAGAATCACTGTTTTATAATGTATAGAGCCATCCTATGCATTCTGTGTACACAGGCTTACTCCCAGAAAGTACATATATGATTGCAAGCCTAGTGTATTGTAAGCCAACTTGAGTTGTCAAAAGGTAAAATATCAATTTTTAAGATAAGTCAACAACAGATTATAGGACTTTTGCTTGGCAGTGGGGTTCAGACGCAGGTCTCCGTGTTGGGGAGTTTGACATGCAACTTCAGCATATAGTTTCAACATCAAATCCTCCACTAAGCTCTCCAGCTCACTTTCACCTTCCCTATCCACCTTTCTGTAGCATGTGTATTGTGCTGGTGGTTAAAAAGGCTGTTGTGTTAATAAAATATGGAAGAACTGGGAACCCAAACTTGCTCCTGGTTTATCACCTGCCTCCCACTTTTTATTCCATCCAATGTTCACACCAGAGGAAAATATATATGAACATTTGAGCCTGAAGAAGACTGTGGCTAGTAGATAAAAAGGTAAAGGTTTCCCCCAGACCGAATGGTCTAGTCGTGACTGACTCTAGGGGGCGGTGCTCATCTCCGTTTCTAAGCTGAAGAGCCGGTGTTTGTCCGAGGACAGTTTTCCATGGTCATGTGGCCAGCATGACTATATGCCAAGGCTCGTGGAATGCTGTTTCCTGCCCACCAAAGTGGTACCTATTTATCTACTTGCATTTTTAACTGATTTTGAACTGCTTGGTTGGCAGGAGCTGGGACAAGTGACAGGAGCTCACTCCGTTGCATGGTCTTGAACTGCCAACCTTCCGGTCAGCAAGCTCAGCAGTTTAACTCACAGCGCCACCACATACCCAATGTCTACTAGATAGACATTTCTTATTTCTCAGAAAGAATGGTTAGTATAGGAGTCCCTAATAAAAGCACACTTTAAAAAAAAACCTTATCATTTTCTGCATTTAAATGTTCAATCAATCAACCAACCGACCGACCGACTGACTGACCGACCAACCAACCAACCAACCAACCAACCAACCAATCAAAAAGTATTTATATACCACTTTTCAACATGAAGTTCCCAAAGTGGTTTATAGGAAAATAATAATAAAGTTAATGGCTCCCTGTCCCAAAAGGGCTCACAATCTAAAAAACAGCGGCGTCATTCACCCAGTACGCTGGGCGGGACTTACCTTTGAGCGGCAGTCTGCCCCGGCGGGCGGGCAAGCGGTGGAACGCGGCGTGACGCAATGGGCGGACTGCCGCTCAAAGGTAAGTCCTGCCCAGCGTACCGGGTGAATGACGCCGCTGCTAAAAAATATTATTACAAATATTCAAGGAAGTGACTAGAGACCTTATAGAGTGTGTCCTAGAAGAAAGGGTGCACTGGGGGGGGGGGTTCTCCACTTCTCAACAATTGTATAAAAATTTGTCATGAAGCAAATTTCAGGGTTCCTTCTAAAGTGAGAAATTTTCAGGGGAAATCACACATGTTTCTACAAGACAATTGGAATTTCTCAGGTGGCTTCTGTAAATCTATACACTTCTTTATTTTGTTTGTGTTATAATTTATCAAATAACACTATGCCTCTCTATGATAAATTAGTACTGTGCTGGATTTGTAGACAAAGTCAGACGTGAAAAATGCTCGGTTCTGCACCAGCAATTGAGCTGGCATGACTCTGAATAGAGGCTGCTGGGTCTTAACATGGGGTAAAGAAACACATTTCCTTTACCTCAGCTGCCTCCCTGCCCATCTGAATACAGAGGCGGCCATTTCAGTGTCATTGTATCATGCCACAGACAGCCCAGTCAGGATTGGACTATTCATTTTAAGCTACCTTTACAGGCTCATTTAAAATCATGGAAACACCAGCCTCAGTCAATGGAACCATTATAGTTATGATATGGATAATCTGATGGACAGCCCAATCCTGAGTTGCCCGTGCGCCCATATGAGCAGCAGTAGCCAAACGGCTACTGCTGCATCCTACCAGCTCTAGGTAGGCACTTTCCCCCAGGTAAGGGTGTAGGGAAGTCGATGGGTTTCCTCATCTCTGTGCTGGCTATTTTGCCACAGAGCTTAGGATCCAGTGGCGAAAATCAACACTGGTCCCACTCCTGCCTCTCTCCCACCCAGGAATGCCCTCTTGCCATAGGCGGGGTGAAAGTCCGAGCACAGAGACGGGTTTTTCGGGGCTCCGAGAAACCGTCCCACAAGTTTCCTTTTTGGGGGATCACCCAGGCATGGGTGATTCCCCTCCCCGGTTGCTCAGGAATGGGCGCGCGGTTTTTGGCACATTTCCAGTGCTTCGGTTGGCACGGTGGCGCCAGCTGCAGGGGTAGAAACTGCCTGGAAAAGAAGGAGCTTGCACCCGATTGTCAATGGCAGATCAGGGTAGCTTTGAATTCCTGCACTCTGCATTGAGAAGCAGCACTCTCTACATTCAAATTTCAGAAGTAATTAGACTAAATAATACAGAGGGACTACGACATAAATTGTGAGTGAGCTGTGGATTATTTAATGATTTAATGAAGAAAGTACCGTATTTCCCCAAGTATAAGATGCACCTTTTTTCAAAAAATGTGGGCTCTAAAAACTGGGTGCATCTTATACAAGGGATGTGCATCAGGGTTATGCTGACCACCCAAGGAGTCTCTGCCTGCCTGCCCGCCTGCTGCTCCCAAGTTCTCCACCTGCAAAAAGAGAAGAAGCCGGCGCAGCAGAGGAGGAGGCTGCGATCTCGCCGCCTGCCAAGAGGCTCTGCACTTACCGGGCTCACCTCAGCGTGGCGAAGTGAGCGGCGGCGGCGGCAGCAGCAGCACACCTCCCCAGGCAGAGGAAGATGGTGGTTTGGCAGCAGCCCACCCATAGCCCGGTGTCTGTGCCACAGCCGCGAGGTGTTAAGCTTTCGGAGGGGCGCGGGAGCAAAGGCGCGCTGGCGAATGCCATCTGCTGCATGGCTCCGCGACACGATTGGCTGCTCAGCAGCTCCCGCCAGCAGCCCTGCACTAGCTCCCTGCAGAAGTGGGTGGGCTCGGCTGGCTCATGCTGGCGGGAGGGAGCGAGAGTCGGAGAAGAAACTTGTCCAGTCATGAGGAAGCGGAAAGTGAGGATATCCCCCCCCCCAGGAAAGTGGCCTCGGATTGCCCGCTCACTTTGCAAGCGGAGCCTGGTCTGGCGCGAAGCCAAATGAATGAGGTGGCAGAGGATTGATAATGAGGGAGAGAGTAAGGCACACTTTCTGGAGAGGAAGACGAGGGGACCTTCTTCTGAGTAAACAAACTTAGGATTGGGCTCTGAACGTGTGTGTGCTTCTTTTTAAATGAGTGGTGGTTTGCGGAGGACAAGCTAATGGATGGGAGTTTTGACAGTGATGAGTAGTTTTATGAATAAAACTTGAGTTCAATAACTTTGTGTTTTTTCAAATTTCTGGCCCCAAAATTAAGGTGCGTCTTATACATTGGTGCGTCTTATACTTGGGGAAATACAGGTAATTCAGGAGACAGAGACGAAGTAGTGAAAGTAATTTGAAGTGGCTGTGAGATCGCCAGGGGGAGAAGGAGAGAAAGGGGGAGAGATGTTTTTACTGAGATCTGTGGATTACAATTTAAGTGGATTTAAATGGATTTAATTGTCTTTGCATGGAATTTAGTCGGGCACTGCTGTGGAAGAAGATGGCGATGAAATGACCTTGACTGAAATTGGAGCTGAAAACAAAGGAACAATAAACACTTTCATTTTCCTACTTTCACTTTCAGACAGAGTTGAGAACATAGTGAATCTAATAGTTTGCATTCGAATGTATTGGAAAAGATGTGTATTTGATTAATGCAAGGGATATGAACTAAACTCTGGATTAGTGGAACTTGTTGGAGGAGGAGAAGAGTTGGACTTCAAAGGACAGTGTAAAATTGATGGTTTGATTGTGTGAAGTTACATTGGATGCTATATTGGATGTATGATGATCTTAGAGATTTTCAAAGTGGTATGGGGAAAGATGGACTCTGATTTTGGCTTGCTTTTTTAATTGATAGATCTGATATATATTTATTAGATTTCATTTTGATTCTGTTTATATTATAAATAAGAAATAATGCTTCTCTTCCTCCTGCATCTTGTTTTTCTTTGAATTTATGGTTGATTACATATTTAATAGGTAAACAAGTTTGGATATAATAAACAGGATGACATCTAAAATTGGGAAACCAGCAGGGAAGACATCACCTCATGTAACTTCACAATTAGTGATGCTGTCAACCCAGGAAACTTGGGGACAAGAACGTGGGCAAGAAGTACAGATACAAGAAAGGAGGGATAGTCAAGATTTTTTGATGCAGACATTGAGAGAGATGAAGGATGATATTAAAGATATCAAAACACAGATTAAAAATACAGAGGCTAAAGTCTTAAAAGATGTGGAGAAATTGTCAGGTAAAGTAAAGCAAATGGATAAGACTATGACAAAAATTCAAGATCAGGTGTCAAAAACGAAGAAGGATGTAAAGGAAATTAAAAAAAGGAAAGAAAACAGAGTAGAAAATAGAAGCAATGGAGGAGCAGATTGCAGAGCTACAGAAGACAAATTTGGAATTGGAAATGAGTGTTTTGAAACAGGAACTGGAACAATAGATGTTTATGATTAGAATTCAAAATTTCCCTGAGAAAAACGTTGAAGAAATTAAAATGGTGGTGGAAAAATGGTTAGCAGAAGAACTGGAGGTGGAAGAAGAGTTTGTAAGCGAAGGAGTAGACACAATATACAGAGTGAACTCAAGCTACACCAGACTGTATAAACTCCCTAGAGAAATTGTAATTAGGTTTCACAGGAGAAGAATTAGAGATATGGTCTTCGATAAATTGGATGGGAAAGTCATCGTGTTGGAAGACAATCCAATAAGATTGTTGCGTAAAATTCCTTGGAAGGTGAGGCAGAGAAGATAAATTTACAAGAAATTTGCAGCAATTTTAAGAAGACATGGAATAAGCTACTGTTGGCTTTTACCTGAAGGCTTGTTTTTTATTTACAAAGGGAAGAGATTTACTTCAAGGATGAAAGCTCAAGAATTCTTGGAGAAATGTGGAGAAGAGCTGGGGAAGGGAGCAATATCGTGGAAGAGATGAGATTATTAATGGAGAGGACCAGTGGTGTCATCCAAATGATTTAGAAACCGGTACTCACTTTTGATTGGCACTTGTCCAAATGCCAAACAAATAATGATTTAGGCCAGCTCAACTTCTAGAAACCGGTACTCGCGTAGTGGTGCGTAGTGGGTGCATGACATCACTGGAGAGGACAATAACACCCCCTAAAGAAGAAGAAGAAGAAGAAGAAGAAGAAGAAGAAGAAGAAGAAGAAGAAGATTTAGGAGGAAGAAGGAGAGGAAGAAGATGATCAAGATGAAGAAGAGATTCAAGGGGCAGCTGCCCCACAACCCCAAAGACCAAAAACTAGGAAACTGACTGCAAAAGAAAAATCATTGTTCTCTAAAGAAAAGAAGTAAGATGGAACCACAAATAAAAATAATTTCAGTGAACGTGAATGGCCTGAACTTCCCCCAGAAAAGAAAAACAGTCTTTCATTAATTAGAAAAATTAAAATTAGATGTGATCTGTCTTCAAGAGACCCACATAAAAAGGAAAGATGGAAAATATTTGAGCAATGGGAGGTTAGGGAAAGTTTATTATGCATCAGAATAAAATAAAAAGAAAAGGGGCATAGCCAGTGATGTCATGCACCCACTACGCACCACTATGCGAGTACCAGTTTCTAGAAGTTGAGCTGGCCCCGCCCACTCGAAGCTGGCCCCGTCGGCTGGTTGGCTCAGCAGCTGCGCATGCGTACTGCATGCCCGCAGCCGTTGCCTGAACTTTCTGTGAGGAGGCAGGCAGGCAGTGGCAGCAGCAGAGCGAGAGGACTGGAGGTGGCGGCAGCAGCAGCAGCAGCAGCAGTGAGGGAGACCCTGGAATAAAGCAGCAAGCGTGAGAAGGTAGGCTGCCTGGGGCTCCCACTCACTCCAGCCATGCAGATCCAGTGTCCCAGTTCCTCCTGCAGCCTCCCCCTAGCCCCAGCCCCCACGCGGTCTTTTTTTGGTCGCCTGTTCCCCCTCCTGCTCCTTGCTGGCTCCTTGCATTTAACATTAAATTAAATGTCTCCCTGTCCCAAAAGGGCTCACAATCTAGTACAGTCTAGCCTGCTATTTAACTAGGGAACAGTTGAAGCAAAATATGTCTATACACATCTCTAGAAAGCAAAGCAATAGAAATTAAATCAACACTAACCACAAGCTGAAGTTCTTACAAACATGATCACATCCATGGCAACAATCAGGACATCACTTCTGGCTATGACCTCACTTCCTGCCACGACATCACTTCTGGCTTATGATGTCACTTCCGGTGGGCGGACCCCGACAAGTGCCAATCAAAAGTGAGTATCTATTCCTAAATCATTTGGATGACACTACTGGGCGTAACCACATGTATAAGATCTGACATTGACTCAAAATTGAGATGGACTTCAGAAGATGGAAGAATACTGATAGTAGAAATTGTGATAGGTAGTAAAAAGGTTGATAGTGAATATTTATGTGCCTAATATCCCAAAAGAACGAGAAATTTTTTATCGGAAACTACAACTGCTGGTAGAGGAAGAAAATGTGGACTTGGCCGTATTGGGAGATTTCAATGCAGTCTACGATAGCAGGTTGGACAGATCAACAACGCAAAAGAGAAGGGGAAAGGGAGGAATACTACCAAACCCATTTTTAGAAATGGCAGAAAAATTAAGTCTGATAGACAGCTGAAGAATGCAGAATCCAAAAAAGAAATAATATACATTCTTCTCACGCAGACATAAAGTCTCGTCAAGAATTGATATGTGCTGGATATCAGCTTTGGGCATTGAAGGGACTTTTGAAACTGAGATATTACCGAATACCTTTGCGGATCATAGCTCTTTGATGATAACTATAAATAAAAAACTGAGCAGAGCAAGCTGGAGACTAAATGTGAACCAACTAAAGGAGCAAAAGTTTGTAGAATATGCCAAGAAAGTAATGGAATGGTTTTTTAAGATAATTTTTTTGTTTTTTGTTTTCCTCTGTTGGGATACATAAGTAAACAGTTGCAAACGATAATTAGGACAGCATTGTCTGATTCTTCCTCCTTTCTTTTTTTGGCTCAGAAATGGCATATGCAGCAATTTTAGAAGGTTACAGACTAGTTTTTAGAGTATAAATATTGAGTAAAAATAATAGCTTTTTATCCCAGGAGTAAGATACAAATGCAGTTGTTTAGTTTGATATCATAAGAGAAGTAATGAAACTATATAATCCTACCTAGATTAGAATAATTTTTAATTAGAAATATTAGTTTTTAGTAGATAGAATAGATGTTATATGATATATTAGCTTATAGGAAAATATAATTTAGTTAAATTTTGTTAGAAATGAATAGAATATTTTAGACTATAAAGGATAGACATATATGTGTTGGAGACTGTATTTTGATGGTATTAAGATTTTATGAAATGCTAAGGTTGTAACACGGTGTTTATCAGCTGAAATATATAGTTTAGTATTAAGAAATGTAACCTTCCAAACCCTTATGTGTAAACCTTTGTATCCCCTTACCTATGTATCATTTGGTCCTGTCCCGTAACTAAAAGAAATAAAAAATTTTACTCAGAAAAAAAGAGATATTCAACAAGGTTTGAAGAAATGGGATAAATTACATCTCTCATTAATGGGAAGAGTGGCAGCAATTAGAATGAACATCCTGCCTAAGGTATTGTTTTTATATCAGACAATCCCAATTTTATTGAAGAAAATATTTTGTGTGGAATTACGATAACTACAAGATTTAATTGGCAAGGAAAGAAGCCTAGGATAAGACTTAAACTATTACAAGAGGACAAGAGAAGAGCTGGTATGGGAGTTCCAGATTGGGAATTATATTATCGGGTGGTATCCCTAGAATGGATTAAAGAACGGATTAATCTGCAAAATGCAAGACTTTTAAATATAGAGGCATACGACTTAGAGATTGGATGGCATGCTTTTTTGATGTATGATAAGGCTAAAATATTATGGACACTTTAAGAGGCATGCATTGAGAAGTTACTGTGGTCCTGGGAACAAACAAGATATAAGATTTATGATAGATTTCCAAGATGGATTAAACCCTTAGAAATAGCAGTAAAACTAGACTGGCTGAGAGAAGATCAGAACATAAGTTATTATGAATTACTTAATGAACAGGGCGAACTGCTACAAGAAGAGGAACTAGTGAGTAAAGGAATAAACCTGGACTGATAGTCAAAATTACAAGTTAAATTGAGAATAAAAGAAGATATAAAGACAGGATTTTATGACAAAGAATTAGACTTTTATAAACTATTGTTGAATGATACAGGAAAATGTATTAATTTCTTCTGAAATGGAGAATGGAAGACGAAACAGTAAAGGAATCAATGATTCAGTGGGCTGGGAATTTTGGATATAATATTGCTTTAGATGACTGGGAACATATGTGGACAAAGAATATTAAATTAACAAAATCAACAAATTTAAAAAAAACCTGTATAAGATGTTTTATAGATGATATAATATTTATCACTGGAAAGGTTAGCCAAAATGTATACAGGATGTTCAAATAAATGTTGGTAGTGTAAAGATAAAGAGGGAACGTTTTATCACATGTGGTGGACCTGTGGAAAGGTAAAAGAATTTTGGAGTAGGATACAAAATATGTTACAAGAAATATTGAAATGTGCGATTCCAGCTAAGCCAGAATTATTTCTCCTTAATATGACAAGTGTCAAGTGTCACTTGCTAACTGGGCAAGAGGCACGTTTTCAAGTGGTGTTCCTCTTATATTTAGCAGGGGGAGAGTAATTGTCCCTCTTTACCCCTGCACAGTCTTTCTTGTGGCTATTGCTGGTGGTCTGCCTTTTTTTTAAGATTGTGAGCCCTTTGGGACAGGGAGCCATTTAATTTTATTATTATTACTATTTGCCTGTAAACCGCTTTGTGAACTTCATGTTGAAAAGTGGTATATAAGTACCTGTTGATTGATTGATTGAAGTGTGCAAGATAAGGAGAAACAATATGTGATTATGCATGTAAATACAGCTGCAAGATCATTGTTTGCACAAAGATGGAAAAATGAGGAGATACCAGCTGTTGACAAGGAATTGAAAAAATTATGGAATAGAAATGGATGTATTAACTGAAAGAATGAAAGATGGAAATGTAGAGAAAGTTCAGAACTATTGGAAACCATTTTATGATTGGTTGGAAGAGAAGATATAGATGTATAGTAAATTAGTAGTATATATATGGGAAATTGAGTCAAATAGGTCGTAGACCTTATAAATAAGGCATAGTATAGAAAGGGAAAGTAGATAATTAAGTTTGTATATGTATATAATGGGAGTAATATCTGAGATTTTATTTAGATCATATACAAATAGTGACTAAAATGATAAGAATATATATGCTGCAATCAATGTGTACCTAATATGTGGACCTCTGTGTTATTCCTACCTATGTATTTCCTTTTACTATAATAAATAAATAAGGAATGCCCTCTTGCCCCTCCCGGAACCAGGGCAATGCCAGTAAAGGTAGCACTCACTGCCTGCCGGCATGCATCATTACCTCTGCGCCAGGCAAAGTCGGCACTTGCCTGGTACCAGTGGTAAGGCCTTCCCGAGGCGCTTTACGGTGCCTTCATGACACTAGTGCCCACAGTAGATCCTTATGCTGGGCGTTGTGGAGCTTGGGCTTGGGCCCTTAATTATTCATTATTTATTACCGTTTACCCATTTACCTTTCTTGTTTATTTTATGACAGCATACATAATAGAACAATGATAGTGTCAGATTGGTTTCCAAAGGCAATCATTTTTATTTTTTTTATGTTTTGGAAGAGGCTAAGAATTGAGCCTAATTGTGGGGGGTGGGAAATGAAAGAACTGCCCCTTTCCAAGGGAGATTTTATATATGTATATATGCTTTGGAAAAGCAGATCTATTCAGATGCAAAGCAATAATATCTGCCTATTGTAGATATAAAATACCTATAATTATAAGATAGAAAAGCTACCGTTTAAAGTAACTTTAAGGTTGCTGCAAATTCAGTTGTGCTCTGGAAATTGGAATTAAAGGCATGACTCAAACGATTCACTTTTTAAGCAATACATATGTATTATCTCACATATTGTGCTCATGTAAATTTTCCTTACATGAACCCATTGAGTTGTCTTCTCCTGCTTTACATGACAAAAGGAGCAGCGTAAACCATCTTCACAATTTAAATAATGCAGAAGTCTAAGCCATGACTTAACATTTTTTCCCCCAACAATGTGCTGGCGCTGTATATATTTATAATATAGAGATTTTTTTAAAAAATTGGTCCACCAAAAAAAACCTGAAATTTGCATTGTGTGATATCTTTTATCAAAGGTTATGAACAAAAAACAAAAATACAACTCTCATGTAAAAACCACTGGCTTGGATAACTTTTAAAGTGGACAAAAGAAAGGGAGGCACCATGCACTCCACCCTGAGCTCCTCGGAAGAAGGGTGAAAAATATGAGTGAATAATTTGTCATAAGGGGGGTTATTGAAAATGTATGGTTCCCTAGTGCCAACTGACCCAGGGGTGCTATTGGGACATCACTTCCGGGGCATCATTTTGACCTTTGCACTCGGCTGCACTTTCATTAGCTTTGCCACTGCATGTGAGAAACAGTCCTCCCTCAAGTCAATCCCTGCCACCTTCAGTGACTGCCCCGGGACTTGTTAATGGTCATAGCAAAGGGGGAACTGCAGCCTCATGAATTCAAAGGGTTGAACTCATTGAACTCAAAGGGTTGAACAAACATGTCCTTGTGCAGGGGAGGCTCCAGTCGCCCTGTAAATTGTGTTGGATGCAGCGCAGACCCGCTGGCCGGCCTGCTCCAGCGCAGTTTAGGATTGGGCTGTCAGTTCGGTATGTGTGGAACATGATGGCACGTAAACTTGATTTTGATCCCATTCACAGTTCAGATTAACATTATGGGTTAATCCAATCTTAAAATTCACAAACCAACCTTTTATATGGAGGACATGGTCCAATTGATTAAATATCACATTGGACTAACTTATTGATCAGGACCAGGAGTTTTTCTCCTTTGAAAAA
This sequence comes from Lerista edwardsae, assembly GCA_029204185.1. Classification (NCBI taxonomy): domain Eukaryota; kingdom Metazoa; phylum Chordata; class Lepidosauria; order Squamata; family Scincidae; genus Lerista; species Lerista edwardsae. Next base: position 1,152,402 of record JAJKFI010000056.1, read on the forward strand.
TTAAGAAAGATGACATGGTGGCGCAACGGGTTAAACCGTCGCTGCTGGGCTTTCCGACCGGAAGGTTGGGAGTTCAAGACTGCGCGACGGAGTGAGCTCCTGTTGCTTGTCCCAGCTCCTGCCAACCTAGTAGTTCGAAAGCACCTAAATGCAAGTAGATAAATAGGGACCACTTCAGTGGGAAGGTAACGGCATTCCGTGTGCTACGGCATAGAGTCATGCTGGCCACATGACCACGGAAGCTTGTCCTCAGACAAAACACCGGCTCTACAGGCTTTGAAACAGAGATGAGCACCGCTCCCTACTGTCGGTCACAACTAGACCATTCGGTCATGGGGAAACCTTTACCTTTACCTTTTATGATCTTCCAATGACAGCATCCTGGCAATATTACAATTGTAGAACTTATTAGTTTCTAGATTCAGCCCTTCAGCACTATCGGCTTTGCAGACCCCTGAACTTTTAGATATATTTATTCAGTCGGGGCAGAACAGGGTGAGCAGAGGGCCATCCGGGAGATGGCCTGGCCTGGGGGGGGGGTTGGAACTTACATGCAGGGTACACGGATCTGCGTCTGCTATACAACAGACACAGATTTGAGTAGCTCATACGGCTGGCTGGTGCCTATCCTGGGGCAAGGGCGTGAACTTGCCCTTGTCCTGTGGAGGTTCCGCCCTGCTCCCAAGCTGTGCTGGATATGGCACTATGTGAAAAATGCTGATTCTTGTATTTAATATATTAGCCTGTTGTTGTATCCCCTTTTTTGTAATCAGTAAACTAATAATGAGCACATTTATATTTTTCTCTTTTTCTAAAAATTAAATAAAAAGGTTTTAAAAGTAATTTTTAAAAAGATTGGCTTGATTGCTATCTTCCAATCCTCTGGCACTGTGGCAGTTTTAAGGGACAAGTTATATCGCTTCTAAGGAAGTGTTCTATAATCACCCTGAATCTAGATTCGTCCCTTTAGGTAAATACTGAATTGGGTTTTTAAGTATTTACATAGGTAATGTTGGTAAGTAAAAACCAAGTTGATATCTCATCGGACCTATATTGAGGCATCCATTAAAATATATTAGACCCCCCGTTCACCTCCTCAGTAGTAGAATTTCTAAAAATCCCTTCTTAGTGAGTACTTATGTCATGGAAGGTATATATTCCCCAAATTTCCTGATCCTGGTCCAGAGGTTTGAGCTAGGCCTTGGTGAGTCAGTAAGGACATTTGTTTTTATGAACATAAACAGCCCAATCCTATACGGGATAGCACTTTGGATGCAGGGCTGTCACCTCAATGGCTGCTGCATCCAACATGCCATCCTGGTGGAGAAGCTGGTGAAGAGGGGTGGGAAGGAGAACACTTATTTGAGTGTTGGGTGCCACACTGTCCTCTATGGGAGTCCTGGGTGTGAACAACCCATTCAGCCCCTATGGGTCTACTCAGATGTGCATCAACTCAAGAGCTGGCACAGAAAGGGGGATAGGATGCAGCAACAGCCTCTACTGTCATCCTCACCTACCCCCCCCCCACTGGGCCTGAATCATCCCATGCTTCCCCCCACCCAAAAGCCCTCCTCTATCCCATTCAGCCCTTCCACCGCCACCCCCAAGGCCCACTTACTCTGGTCGGTGGGCAATGCTCCACCGCTGGTGGAGGCCTGCTGGTACAGGCCTTGCCAGTAGCAGCACTGGCCTCTGTGCAGCTGCAACATACTTTACAGCACATTTGCAACTACATATGAGTGCATTCCACTGTTAGTAGTGGACTCAGGATTGGGACCTTAAAGTGAAATTATATAGAGCTATTTTGGGTGATGTATGTGTATCCCATCAAGTTAATGTGAGGGAGGATCATAGGTATCTGGTGTATTGTCCTGCCACTATATGGGTGGGCCCTTCCTCTGTGGGTTCAGTGGCGTCTCTACAGGGAGGGCAGAGCTCTAAGTTTTGCAAGAAGCCTTACCCTGTCATGTAAATCCCTCCTCTCCCTTGCTGCTGTAGCCAGTAAGCAATGCCAAGATGTTGCTGTTCCCTGTGAGGATTGGCTAAAACGGTGCAGGAAAGGAGTGATTTCCACTGCAAGGTAAGGCTTCTTGCAAAACTTAGAGGTCTGCCCTCCCTGTAGAGACGCCACTGCGTGGGTTTGCAATCCACAGGTTCTGAAATCTGCGGCCCTGAATCCGCAGGCATCATGGGCCTACTATACCTGCATTCCACTGGATATGCCCAAACTCATGACATTCCTAAATGCAAAAGCAAAACTATTAACATGGGGTGACTACGACAAATCCTACTCTTCTTCTTGGGTTCATAAGAGTAGGTCCCTCAGGAATTCTTGGTCTATATTGATCTTCTCATCATACCAACCATCCTAAAAAAGGGGTGTTCCATAATGGTTTAAAATGAAACAGTTAAGAAACACTTATAACTCATGCCATCTGGAAGATGGGTGAACTTGCTTAGAAATTAAGTGGAGAGAGACCATCTGAAATGGGAACACATAATGGCTCATAGAATTGAAACTGAGGCTCAGTCTGTAGGGAATTAATCTTAATTCAGATTTTGAACCCCATAAAAAGTTGCATTTTGAAATACTAGTGTCAGCAATTACAATCCAACCAGTTTCACTTTCTCTCCAAGTAATCTTTAATTATTTGCTATGCAGATTGAAACTGATTACTTATTCCCAGTAATCCATTTAATTTGTTAGGGCTGTCTAGAAGTGTTTGCCAGTAACTCAGTTGAAATAAAAACCGTGAGGTTGATCTTGGAGAAATGTTATTTAAATTCATAGACTAACCTCAGTGTGGATTTCAGAGAACGTCCCCCAATGTCAATCTATATTTGAACAAGTTAATGTCATAAGACATGAGACAAAAGTTAACCTCTATCATCTTTTAGCATGTGAAAAATCATGTTTTTAAAAAAAATTATGAAAGATAATAATTTAATCAGAGTTGATAGAAAAGACTGATGGCATTAACATTAATATAATGTCTGAAGACTACTAGATGCATTATATTTGGGGGGCATTTTTTTTCCTCAAAAAATTGTCATGTGCAGTAGTGGCAGTAGTAGCTACAGGGGTGGCAGAGAGATAAGTATTACAGGGGCGGCAATGCATAATGTACACGACTCCTCCCACTCGCCATCAGAGCCATTAGGGGCAGCAGTGGCAACATGCAGGTGCTTGCCAGTGTCTCCTGCACATTGCTGTAGCCACCCAGAATGGCTCCAATGGGAGGGACTGTTTACATGCCATGTAAGCAATACTTACCATACCGCCTCCCCTGTAGGTATGCTTCTGGGCCTGTGTATCTGTTTCCATAATCATCTATCCCTGTGTTAATCTCTACCCAACGCAACAAGTCAGTGGAAAGTATATTTCTACATTAAATTTGCATCATTGCCTACACTCAAAGTTCAGGACTGCAAGTATTAAGTGGTTGACTAACCAACCAAGGGCCTGATCCAAAGGGCCTTATCACTGGTGGTACATGTCTACTGCAGGCTAAAAGTGTCACAAATGTTCTGTAAAGCACTTCTTGACACCCAGAGAGCTCTGGCACTGGGCCAGCGCTAGTGAGGGGTGTGGGGGAAGGTCAGAACCCAGGGAAGGACCAGATGCACATGGGGGTGGGACCTGGCAATGGCTTCCACCGCTGGATCCAAGACCCCACCTCAGACCAGGCAGCCCAATCTGGGGCTGCTTGATTCTCTGCTGGCAAAATAGCAGAGAAGTCCCATGGTGGGGGCTGGGGCTTTCCCCAGGGGAAGGGGACAAAAGTCCATCTCTACAGCTTGATTCAAGTAAATTCTGAGTAAGACTGTCAGAGCTAAGTCCCAGAGCTAAGTACTTTCAGAGAATTGTGTAATGCACAGTAACCTTAGTTTGTGAGAGTTGGTATTACAATGCACACATACCATTTCATGAGTACCCCTCTGCCTGCATGGAACATGAGTAACTTGCTTATGGAACTCTGGGCCAGCTGAGGAGGAGGAGGAGGAGGGAGGGAGGGAAGGAAGGAAGGGAGGAGGGCTCCATTCAGATGTGCCCATAAAGAATGGGTTGTTATCTTGGTGCTCATACGTAGCTTAATAGGAAATGAAAAAGAAGGTGTAACAATAAAATCCTATGCATGTCTACTCCAAAGTAAGCCCCACTGAATTCAGTGAAACTTACAGCCCAATCCTATCTGTACAATGTGATGGCACATTGTAGTGTGTTGTCTGCCGGTGCAGTAGCTGCTCTGCCATTCTGCGGACAGCTGCCACTAGTGCAAGGCCCAGAAGGTCATATGTGGATGCAGTGACTGGCAGCTTAGGTGGCACTGCAAGTAAGCTACTGATGGATTGAGGCATGGTGTGGGTCAGGCCATGGTGGTTCAGAGGAATGAGGGGGGAGTGGATCTTGGTGGCAGCAGAGCATATCAAATCTTAACTCCCCTATCCCTGCTGAGACTCACCTCCTAGACTCCTCAGACTTACACCTGGCTTCAGTCTGAGGAGATCCATTGGAGACCAGGCAGCCTATGGAGAGATAAAATGTATTTACTGCTGGCCTTAGCATGGAGCATGTGCTGAATACTGTGGGCTAGGCCTGGACAGAATTGGACTATTGCTCCAAGATAAGTGTGCATGGGATTGCAGATCAATTTTTTCTAATTTCCTCCTGCTCCCTCCTGTTTTATTTTTAAATTGTAGGAAAGCTTATGCTTTCTATGCTGGCAAAGATTTTGAATGGTTTGGGTCATATGCATATTTATTTACATTTAGGGTACAATCCTAAGGGCACCCTTGGGCCAATGCTAGCTGCTTGCACTTTCTTCCTCACTTTCTGCCATTAGAGTGGTGTCGTCTGCATATCTGAGGTTGTTGATATTTCTCCCAGCAATCTTGATTCCAGCTTGTGAATCCTCCAGCCCTGCCTTCCTCATGATGTACTCTGCATATAAGTTAAATAAGCAGGGTGACAGTATACAGCCTTGTCGTACTCCTTTCCCAATTTGAAACCAGTCAGTTGTTCCATGTCCAGTTCTAACTGTTGCTTCCTGACCCGCATAAAGGTTTCTCAGAAGACAGATCAGGTGGTCTGGTACTCCCATCTCTTCAAGAACTTGCCACAGTTTGTTGTGATCCACACAATCAAAGGCTTTGGCATAGCCAATGAAGCAGAAGTAGATGTTTTTCTGAAACTCTCTTGCTTTCTCCATGATCCAGCGAATGTTGGCAATTTGATCTCTAGTTCCTCTACCTCTTCGGAAACCAGCTTATACATCTGGTAGTTCTCGATTCACATATTGCTGAAGCCTAGCTTTTAGGATTTTGAGCCTAGGCATCTGGCCTAGGTGCCTTTAAAAGGGGATTGGACAGATTTCTGGAGGAAAAGTCCATCGTGGGCTATAGGCCATGATGGGTTGTGCAGCCTCCTTACGTTAATAGTAGGCTACTTCAGAATGCCAGGTGCAAGGGAGTGGTAACAGGATGCAAGCATCTTGTTGTCTCTTGGGCTCCCTGAGGCACCTGGTGGGCCACTGTGTGATACAGGAAGCTGGAGTAGATGGGCCCTTGGCCTGATCCAGCAGGGCTCTTCTTATGTTAGCTGTGCTGGATACAGCACAGGCCTACTGGCCTTGCTATTCCAGCACAGTTTAGGATAGAGCCCTTAAATCAATTAATTGGTTACAATGACCAATCACTAAACATCTTTAATTGGTTGGCTTCCCTACAAAAATCCTGCATGTGAAAAAAGTAGATAAATGTGCTAAGCCATAATTTCATAATGTAGGATTCTTTTTTCCTGGCTTTGGAAAGAAAAGGGCTTCTATTTTCATAAGTGACAAATGAATTTGATTGCCTCCATTATTTTCATATTCCATTTTGTACTTTCTGAAAATTAGGCCCTTTTAAAATCTGTCTTATTTTGGCAGCCTAAAACTGAAGTTCTGAACACCATATCACATTCTTTGAAAATTAAAGAAGCTATCCTCCACCTCTCCTCAGGAAAGAACCTCTATTCCACATAGATGTGGGTTGTTAATACCATGGACTAGCTCACATGTTTGTCACTTGACAGCATCATCAAGTGTTGACTTGCATTGCAGCCACTAAAGATCACTCTGTAGTAGATAGAACTTTCGTAATACAAAATGCACAGTGCTTTTAAATGGAGTCTATTCATACTCTGAAGTGTAAATCTCCAAAGCCCTGTTCTCGCAACACAGCCAGAATTAATTAATAAGTATAAAGGGAAGATCAGGATTGCGATGATAGGCTCCCCTCCCTAATCTATGCACATTCAGTTTAATGTCAGCATGGTGCCTATATATACTGAATATAATTATAGGCACATAACAGTCCAATCCCATCCTCTGCCATGCAGATGCACCATGGCACTGACAAAAATCCGAGGACAGCTGGAGGTGCAGGCTGAGAAATGGAGGATAAGATGCAGTGTGTCCAATGCCACTGGATCCACCCTCCTCTCTCCCTGACACACCCCTCATTTCCTCCCCCCAAAAGCCCCATTACTCCCCGTCCCTGCACACTGCCCACCATCACCACAAACTGAGTGCCTAGACACTCTGGTGGTGCACATGATGCGTGGTTGTCAGACTCAGCATTGTCACTGCATACGAAGCACCAAAAAAGAGGACCATCAGTTGATGAAATGCTAATTCCATCAATGGAAGGTACCAATAGGATTGGGGCCTGAGAGGGCAATCCAGTGCGGCTGTCCCTGCACTAGCCCAAAGTGTTGCAAACATGCTGTAAGGCACATCTGCGAAGACTCAGAGCTGGCAGCACTGGCCTAATGACCTGCACTGGCCTGCTGGCACTGTAGCCAACAGTAGCGTAGGCCAACGTAGGTAGGCTTGAAGGGAGATGCAGGGGGAAGAGGAGTTTTGTGGCAGAGAATGGCAGAATGGGGTGGGATCAACCGAAGTGGGTGGGTGGCCTCCTCCACCGTATCCTAACCGCCTTCCAAGGCTGGGCAGCCTTACATGGGGCTTCTTGGTTTTGTGCCAGCTATATAGCTGGTGTGGATCCAAGAAGCCCCATAGAGATAACTAGGGCTTTGCTTGGGACCATGTGGCCCCGCTGCACCAGTGCAGTTTACGATTGGGCTGTTTGTCTCAGAGTGCAACCCTATAATGTTGTTGCGCCAGTGCTACGCTCTGGCGCCAGCCCAGCGCTGTTGCAAACGTGCCATCAAGCACATCAGCATTGGCGGTACAGCCCTGGACCAGTGCAAGCAGCAGTGCCAATGCTCGGGCGCCGATGCAACCATCAGCAGTGCTGGCTTTGTGCCAGTTGAGCATCAGTGGCACTTGATTGGCGTAGGGCCTCAGTGAGGTCACGCCAGAGGTGTGCCGGGATGTAACTGGGCGGCGCAATGGGCGGCGACAGATGCAGTGATGCACAATGGCTGTAGTGCCAAATGCTAAAGCCCATTGTTGGCCAGGGTGGCCCCAATTCGGGCTCCTGTGCATGTTGACCTGCGCTTGCAAAACAGCAGGCGCAGATCCGAGCAGCCCCATAGGGATGACTGGGGCTTATGTGGGTGTAAGAGAAAAACCTCCCCTTGTCCTGCACTTTGCTGCTGCTGCCTCCTAATGGGCTTTAGGATACAGCCCTGCTATGTTGGCCTTAATATGTCGGCGCTGCTTAGGATTGGGTGACAGTCCACACAAACTGGAAGAGGAGTCCCAACAGCAGGGAGTTTGATGCATATGCAACGATGGTATGCAGATGTTCAGCTGAATGCCCGTAGATCTGTTAGCACTGTTAAGACTCATTTGTTCTGTAAAGCTTTTTCATTTCTGCATTTTTAATCAATGATAGATTGTTGGTTTGAATTTGCTGCTTTTAACATCTGTTTTTGACTGTACATCTTGTATTCTTATAGTGTTTTTATTATAGATATATCTTTTTTTAGTCAGTTGCTTTTTAAGAGAGGCAAATATTATGATTTAATTTTTAATGAATATTGGATCTGAGGATGTTCTTTTGTGAATGGTTGTATTTATTTATTTATTTATTTAATTCTTCCACATAGTTATTTGACTTGTGTTAGAATTTTATTTTGCTGGTATTGTATTATACATCACCTGTGGAGATGCAGAGGGAGGGGGAGTTTTGTGGAGACAATGAACTCAGGGCCCAATCCAAAGCCCATTACCATGAGCGGTATGCTCATACTACCCAGGCAACTTTTGCACATAGTGCCATAAAGTGCCTCCAACGCTGGCGGTAAGCCATTATCGCAAGTGTTGGGGCGGCACCATGGCAACACCACCAACATGTGCCCCAGAGGGAGCACTGTTCACCAGCAAGTGGGAAGTTCACCATTTGCTGGTGAAGTGCCTTTTCAGGGTGGGACAGGTGGGCTTTCCTGGGTGGGGGTTGGGGAGGAGGAGGGAGCGGAACTGGCAATGACTCTTGCCACCAGTTCCCAACTGAGTAAGGGCACATGGACCCATCGCCCACACTGTGCCCTTACCACAGGTCCCCTTTCCTCACGGAGCCTCCTGGGGCTACCTGGCTGCCACAGGATGTAGCGGTAGCTTCCTGTATATCACTGCATTTCCAGGCAGTTGGGCAGTTCAGGATTGGGCTGCCCGGATGGAATCCAGATGCAATCCCGGATGCAAACTTTAGCTGCTAGAATTTTTTGGCTTTTCTCCCCAGGCAAGTGTGGACCAGCTTAAGCCTTTGGCTTGTCCTGGGACCTTTAAAGGTCTGGGCTCTGGGCTGCTGAGGGTGGAGAGAGGCCTGATTGGAACACCTGTGCTGGGCTTGCAACTCACGGCACCATTTGGCTTTTCTCCCCAGGCAAGTGTGGACCAGCTTAAGCCTTTGGCTTGCCAGAGGCGCGAGCCTCTGGCGCGAGCCGAAGGGCAAGAGCCAAAGGGCTCTTTGCCCGTGGCTCTTCGCCTGGGGAGCTGAGCCGGGAGCCTATACCATCTGCTGCTGTTGCTGTGTCCTGGCTGCCTCCTGGTTTACCGCCCTGTGGATCGTCACGCTCCAGCCACGCCTTTACTGTTGGAGCCTAGTCACCTGTCAACAAGCCAACCCCAGCCTTTTAACTGAGTGAGTGATTGTACGAGTGTGACTTCCTGGCCGGAGTGAGAGTCTGGTCAGGGAGTGGAAGGTTATCCCTGCCTCTGTGAGAGGGGGGCAGGGAGGGAAGGAGCGAGGGCCTCTGCCTCAGTGAGAGGGAGGCAGAGGCCTGCAGCAGCCCAAGCCTCAGTGGGAGTGGGGTGAGGGCTGCTGCACCGGTTGCTGGTGGGAGTGTGTGTGTGTGTGTGTGTGTGTGTGTGTGTGTGTGTGTGTGTGTG
>JAJKFI010000056.1:1161749-1199546 GCA_029204185.1 Lerista edwardsae
TGTGTGTGTGTGTGTGTGTGTGTGTGTGTGTGTGTGTGTGTGTGTGTTGGTGTTTTTAGTTTTTTGTATTGTGCTGGTGGTTGGCTTGTAGGTCACTCCCGCCGGAATTATGTGTTTGACACCTCGAGGGAGCTCAGGGGGAAGGAGGGAGGCCACCATTAGCAGAGTTACGGGTTACGGAAGATATGGCGGTGGGGTCGGGGCTGGACATTACAGGAGAAGGAGGGTCAGTCGTAGACAGACTGTCCCTCTTTCTGGCCCTTCCCTCATCCCTCTGACCCTTGGAAATCCTGGCAACAGTCCCCTGAGTCTGAAGCTGCTGCTTCTGAATGCCAGGTCGGTGAATAATAAGACCTCTGCTATCCATGATTTAATCTTGGAGGAGAAAGCCGACCTGGTATGTATCACGGAGACCTGGCTGGATGAGCTGGGCGGGGTTAATCTTTCCCAGATTTGTCCACTGGGTTTCCGGGTACTGCAGCAGCCACGACTACAGGGGCGGGGAGGTGGGGTTGCGATGGTCTATCGGGATTCCATCCGTCTCACCAGATACCCTGTTCAGCAGTCCACCGGGTTTGAGTGCCTTCGCGTTGTGTTGGAGGGGCGAGACAGAACGGGGATTCTGCTGGTGTACCGCCCGCCTTGCTGCCCAGCAGTCTCCCTGCCTGAGCTGACGGAGCTGGTCTCGAGCGTGGTGTTGGAGTCCCCCCGCCTTCTGGTGTTGCGGGACTTTAATGTCCATGCCGAGGCCCCGGCAACATCTGCGGCTCAGGACTTCATGGCCTCCATGGCAACCATGGGTCTGTCTCAAAAAATATCTGCCCCGACACATGAGGCGGGACACACGCTGGACCTGGTGTTTACTGCGGGGCAGGTTGATGGTGATCTGGAGGTGGAGGAGATTAAGATCACTCCTTTGTCATGGACAGATCACTGTCTGGTGGGATTTAGGCTTGTTGCGGCTTCTCACCTCTGCAATGGCGGGGGATCACACTTTATGATCCGCCCTCGGAGGCTGATGGATCCAGACGGATTCCTGAGGGCTCTGGGGGATTTTCCTGTTGCCAGAGTTGGAGATCCACCCGGTGCCCTGGTGGACCTCTGGAATATGGAGATGGCCAGGGCCCTGGATGAGATTGCTCCTGAGCGTCCTCTGCCCAGTCGCAGAATCAGAGCCGCTCCTTGGTTTTCTGAGGAGCTGCGAACGATGAAGCGACAGAGCAGACGACTAGAGCGTCGGTGGCGAAAGACTCGTGCCGAATCTGACCGGACACGGGCTAAGGCCCAATTAAAAGTTTATTCCAGAGCAATGGTGGTGGCGAAGAGAGCTCACCTCTCTGCCACCATTGCGTCTGCAGAGAACCGTCCGGCTGAGCTCTTCCGTGTGGTCCGCAATCTGTTACATCTTGCCCCCCTTACTGGTAGGGAGGAGCACACGGAGGCTCGCTGTGACGAGTTCGCTAGACATTTTGCAGACAAGGTCGATCAGATCTGGCATGACTTGGACGCTGCTGTGGGCAGATCTAGTGATGTCCCCGGGGAACCTGTCTATCCTATCATTTGGGATTCTTTTCAGTTTGTAGAGCCTGAGGATGTGGACAGGATTCTCTGGAGTGTGAGACCTGCTGCTTGCCCGCTCGACCCTTGCCCGGCATGGCTAATTAGAGCTGCCCGGGGAGGGCTGACCGAGTGGACGGGGAGGCTAGTGAATGCATCTCTGAAGGAGGGGGTGCTCCTGCCTGCTTTGAAGCGGGCGGTGGTTCGCCCCCTCCTGAAGAAGCCCTCCCTGGATCCCACAAATTTAAACAACTTTCGGCCAGTATCCAATATCCCATTTCTGGGCAAGGTGATTGAGCGGGTGGTGGCGTCCCAGCTTCAGAGGGTTCTGGAGGAAACGGATTATCTGGACCCATTCCAATCTGGCTTCAGGCCAGGGTTCGGGACGGAGACTGCCTTGGTCGCCTTGGTGGATGACCTGTGCCGGGGGATGGACGGGGGAAGTGCGACCCTGTTAGTCCTGCTGGACCTCTCGGCGGCTTTCGACACCATCGACCATGGTGTCCTTCTGGGTCGATTGGCCGGGTTGGGGCTTGGAGGCACTGTTTTGAAGTGGTTCCGCTCCTTCCTGGCTGACAGATCCCAGAAGGTGATGCTGGGGGACTCTTGTTCGGCACCCCGACCTCTTAGGTTCGGGGTGCCGCAAGGTTCCATCTTATCCCCCATGCTGTTTAACATCTACATGAAACCGCTGGGAGAGGTCATCCGGGGGTTCGGAGTGGGGTGCCATCAATATGCTGATGACACCCAACTTTATCTCTCCTTTCCCCCTGATTCTGAGGAGGCAGTTGAGGTCCTGGATCGCTGTCTGGAGGCAGTTGTGGGCTGGATGCGGGCGAACAAGCTGAAATTAAATCCGGATAAGACAGAGGTGCTTTTGGTTCGGAAATCCACAGCTCGGGTATTGGACTATCGTCCTGCTCTGAATGGGGTCGCACTTCCTCTGAAGGAGCAGGTTCGCAGCTTGGGGGTTCTCCTGGATTCACAGCTACACCTGGAGTCCCAGGTGTTGGCGGTGGCCAGGGGAGCCTTTGCTCAGCTTCGGCTGATCCGCCAGCTGCGGCCGTACCTGAGCTGTGCGGACCTGGCCACAGTGACCCATGCCCTAGTGACATCAAGATTAGATTATTGCAATGCGCTCTACGTGGGGCTGCCTTTGAAGACGGTCCGGAAATTACAACTAGTACAGAACGCGGCGGCTCGGGTGGTTGCTGGGGCACGTCGGTTTGACTCTGTCGAGCCGCTGCTTCGGCGACTACACTGGCTGCCGGTTCTGTTCCGGGCCCAATTCAAAGTGCTAGTTTTGACTTTTAAAGCCCTTTACGGCTCGGGTCCGGGGTATTTGAGGGACCGCCTCCTTCTATATAATCCAACCCGTACTCTTAGATCATCTGGGGGGGGGGGCCTTCTGACTGTGCCGCCACCAGGAGAAGTAAGAGGAGTGGCGGCCAGGAAGAGGGCCTTCTTGGTGGTGGCCCCCCAACTCTGGAACACCCTTCCCCTCGAATTGAGAACTGCTCCCTCTCTGTTTACATTTCGGCGGGGGCTGAAGACCTTTTTATTCCAAAAAGCTTTTAATTGCTGACAGGTTGGCTGGCTGGTTATTATGATCCACGGGGCTTGTGTCTTATTTTATTTTTTAATTGTTTTTAAATTGTTTGTGTTTTTTAATCTTGATTGTTTACTGTTTAATACTGTTTTTAACTGTTTTTAATGTTAACTGTTATATTTTATTTTTATCCTTTTTAATATTGTAAGCCGCCTTGGACATCTGCCTTGGCAGAGGAAAGGCGGGGTAGAAATTTCTTAAATAATAATAATAATAATAATAGAAGGCCACACTGGTTGTGAGGGCCAGATCCAGCTGCTGTGCTGGCCAGAGAAGGGGAATTTGTGCTCAGCGGCACAGTGGTTGGGATAGGGTGGCAGGAGGGCATTCTAGGGATGGGGGGTGTTTTGGGGTGGGGGAGGGAAGGATGGGAGGCAGATTAGGTCCAGGATGGTAGTAGGATTGGCCGTAGATGGCTCAAGCCACATCCTAACGCCTGTACTGGGCCCGAACACCCTTACATGGACTGCTTGGATTTGCACCAGGTAGTCCCGTAGGCTGTCTGGGGCTTGACACAGGGTAAAGGAAAAAATCCTAACCTGTGCTGGATTCAGTTCAGGCCACTATGGCCTGCCTGTTCCAGTGCCGTGTAAGATTAGCCTGCCTGAAGTGTTACAAAGACAAATATTTTTCAAAATTAAATGAAATCTTGGTCAGCAGCCTCTTTTAGCTCTTTTCCACTCTGGCAATTACTTTCTATCTTCCTGGAGATACTTTGGTTTCAAAGGTTGTGGTTTCCATTGTTGTTTAAACGAGGCTCTCATCTGCTTTGGTATACATTGGACTATGTCCTAAACATTTTGCCATTTCCACAAGGGAGTAATCAATCAACCAATCAACCAACCAACCAACCAACCAACCAACCAACCAACCAACCAACCAACCAACCAACCAACCAACCAACCAACCAACCAACCAACAGGTACTTATATACCGCTTTTCAACACTAAGTTCACAAAGCGGTTTACAGGCAAATAGTAATAATAATAAAATTAAATGGCTCCCTGTCCCAATCTTAAAAAAAAAGGCAAACCACCAGCAACAGCCACTAGAAAGACTGCGCAATTACTCTCCCCCTCCTAAATATAAGAGAAACACCACTAGAAAAAGTGCCTCTTGCCCAGTTAGCAGGGGCACCAGCAATAATAATAATCACCAGCAATAAAGATAACAATCTAGAAATTCCCCTGATAATACTTTGTTAAATACCAAAGTTCAACTGGGTTTATCAGCTATAATTAAAATATAATGACTCAAATAAAGATCACACACAGAAAATTGTTTTTGTTTTACTTTTTTTAAAAGTGGATGACATGCTGGAAATGGGAATGAGTAGTTTTCTCCTATTTTTTTTCTTTATTGTTTTGTGAATTCAACATGAACTATGTTCCACTACTACTTCATTCCACTTTTGTATTGGAAAAGGCAGGAGATACCCAGATAAGCCAGGGATTACAGGGTTAACCCCACTTGGAGCCACCAAGTGGAGGAGGCAGTTATGGCTTGGGCATATTGTTGGTGGTGGGGTTTGGTGGTTTGGTGGTGCTAGACTTAGGGTAGTTTGGAGCTAAGCCAGCGATGAAGGCAGTCTGGAAGAGGCTGGCTAGCTGGTGATCCCAAGCAAAGCTGCTGGAATTGAGGAGGCCCAGTGGGTGACTGAACCCCCTCCCTCTTGCCTATCTCTGAGGCCGCTAGTTAGCGGAAACTAGTTAGCCTAGTTAGCCTAGTGTGGGCATCGGGGCCCTTGGGGAGGCCCACCAGGGAATTTGGCAGAACAACTTTAAAGGTGAATTTCTAATAATAATTGCAGAATTGGTCCATACATAGGGCACAACCCTAACTTGGAGTTAGACTGGCACAGTTAGGACAGCAAAGTTTAGCTGGCACAAGGGCCACCCAAAAGCCCATTTGGACCATTCTTGGACTCAGGGATGATAGTGTACATCTGTGTGGTGGCCTCTCTGATTCTGAGAGTGTTCCAAACATACTTCACAGTGTCCCTTGTGCTGGCCAAACTTTGCTGGCCTAATTGTACCAGCCTAACTCCAGGTTAGGACTGCGCCCATAGTTTCAGTTCACTTGCATCATTTTCTTCTTCTGCAAAGTCCTATAAAAATGAATACTTGACATGATTGTATGCATGTTTTGGGGTGTCTATGTGTGTGTGTATGATCACACACAACTGTATCTGCACTCTACCTAAAAAAATGTCCAAGAAATAATGTTGTGCAGTCATAGGTAAACCCACACCAGGATTGCTTTTTGGCAGTGTTTTCCATCAATACACATATGCAATGTGTGGACAAACACACAAACGAACTGAAGGAACCGAAAGTTGTGGCAAACTGAACATGGTCAGCGCTCAGTCCAAAATTTAAAAGAAAAACAGGAACAAGAGTGGATTCCCACTACATGGTTTCATTTTGAAAACAGGACTAACAGCCCAATCCAGAACTGCCTGCCTGCCTGTGCGAGCAGCAGCAGCTATGTGGCTACCGCTGCATCCCGTGGCAGCCAGGAAGCCATAAGAGGCTCTGTGGGAGAAGGAGATGTTCGTGTGATGGGTCACCTTGCGGGCAAGCGATGGCTCTCCTCGCCTCGGCGCCAGCTATTTATACCCCACCCTGAGCTTCCCTCCCACCCCACCCAGTATCCCCACAATGCTGGCAAGGGGTAACCTTACTATACCTCTTGCTGGCTTTGTGTCGTGCCTTATGCTGCATGTGCTTTACGGCATGTTTACAACACCTCATGCACCTTTTCCAGCTCCACTATGTCCTTTTTGAGATGTGGTAACCAGAACTGTATGCAATACTCCAGATGTGGCCTTACCATCAATTTGTACAATGGCATAATAATATTGGCAGTTTTATTCTCAATCCCTGTTTGAATTACCCCAAGCAAGGAATTGGCCACTACTGCCGCACACTGGGTTGACACCTTAATTGAGTTGTCCATCAGCACCCCAAGATCTCTACCCTGGTCTGTCATAGACAGCTCAGAACCCATTAGCCTATATGTGGAATTTTGATTTTTTTTTTTTGCCCCAATGTGCAACACTTTACACTTGTCTACACTGACACGCAAACCTACTTTACTTACTTAACGTAATGCCAAGTTATGAACCCAGCAGCATGTGTGTGTGCATGCTCATGTGTCCTTCTATCTGTCCTTTGCATTACTTGTAAGATTTTCAGCAAAAATCTTATATAACCCAAACCCAGGTACATACTCTTTGTTATTTTATAGACAAGTTATGTGTGTAAAAACTAGTAGATACAACAAATTCAACCTGGCTACCACCTAAATGAAACCTAACTGCTGATTCACTTAGGCACATTCAATATCACGCACAGAGGCTACAATCCTAAACATATTTACCTGGGAGTAAACTGCACTGAATACAGTGTTACTTCTGAGTTACTTCTGAGCAGACATGCATAGGCTTGTACAGTCAGACACAACAAATTGGGGATGGATTATTGTGCATATAAGAATCAGAGACAAATACACATATATGTAAAGAGAGAGAGAGAGGAAGGGAGGGTGGACACATTCACATTTACAGCTGTACATACACAGTGCTGGCAACTTATTTTCATTAAAAGCACAAAATAGCTGTAGGAAAGGATGGGAGTGAAATGGCATTATTTCTATCCACAGGGAAATGAAAACTTACTGAAGTGTGGCCTATTTCAAAGCAGCAGATCAAATCCTAAGGTCATTAAGCTCTGCACAATGCCATTAAAGTAATCAAAGTTAATCAGGCAAGGCAATTCACTGATATAATTCACTGATATCAATAGGGAAGTTTCTTTAGGCAATTACTTTAAGCTACAGTTCTGTGAGAAGCCTGCCAAAGCCCAAATGCACACCGCAGCAGAGCCCTAAACCTCAGACATAGGAAAGAAACTGACTCTCCAAGCTAGGCCTTATCTCTGATATCAGATGTTAAAATTCCAGAACACTTTGCTTTAGCTTTTCTCAGAGGTGGAATTCCATTTCCAGTGTTGAAAGTGATCTGAGCTGCACTGCTTAAAAGAATGTGTTTAGACCAAGTGCACAAATAATCCCTTAGCCAGTGGTGTGCTAAGTGCTTCAAGGGCGGTGGTGCAGCCATCCACCATCATCAATCCACCCTCTGGGGAACTGGAACTAGTGAGTAAATTCTACCCAAAAGCATTACAACAATTTCAGACAGCAGCGGAGTGTTGCCCAAGGCTCCGTAACATTCAGGTAGGTCAGGGTGACAGTCTGGGTGTGTGTGTGTGTGGCAGTCTGCGGACCTGGTCCCACAGCAGCTACAGGGCCAGGGATGAACTGCCGTTAGCATTTCATTTCATTTCATAGCCCTTAGTGCTTTAAAGTGTTTGAAATTGATGTGGGAGGAAATCAAGCCAATATGGTGATTTCTCAAGGCCCCTGTGCCTTTAAGCTTAGGGGCCGTCAACTTGAGGTTTCATTTCCCTGATGTGCATTCCTATCCTGTCTGCATCCTAAGAATCAATGCTGTTCTGAGCCCAACTTCCCTGATCCTGGCCGGTCTGGGCTTCCCTTATTGGGCTTGCACTTGAATAGTGATAAGATTGACAATGAAGGCAGGCCTCAGAAAACCCTTCAGCCTCAACCAAAACGCAGCTCCAGTTGGGTTCAGACGGCCTCTGCGAGTTTGCAACCCGTGAAATCTGCGAGTTCCAAATCCTCAGATATTGTACCACCTTTCTTATAGACTTGTAGAGTTGAGCCTTGTAGACTCAAGACGGTTTTCATAGGCAAGCTGACCAACTCCTCTTTTTTCAAATTGTTTTTTTTACAGAAACTCATAAGACAGTACAAAAATATGTAACAGTTTTAGATCAATGACCAATGTAAAACTGTGCAAGGATGTTTACATAGTTTTTTTTTCTTTCCACTCAAGTTATATAAATCTGCAAGCCAAAGTAATCAATGCCAGAATCCTAAGTCCTTGACATCCATATTTCATGCCATTGATTTTACCTAGGAGACATCCTATGGTATATTTTTTATCTATTTTGTATTAAGTATGGGAAAAAGAAATTTATTTTCAGTTACACAATGGCAAAAAAAAAAAAATCATAGCATTGCATCAGAAGGGCAGGGAGAGCACAAAAATATAAAAGCTTATTTTTCTGGGCTCCAAAATCACCACAGATGGTGATTGCAGTCATGAAATTAAAAGATGTTTACTTCTTAGTAGAAAAGCTATGGCAAACCTAGACAACTTAATAAAAAGCCGAGACATCACCCTGTCAACAAAGGTTCGCATAGTCAAAGCTATGGTTTTCCCAGTAGCAGTGGCGTTTCTACAGGGATGGCAAAGCTCTAAGTTTTGCAAGAAGCCTTACCTTGCAGTGGAAATCACTCCTGTCCTGCACCGTTTTAGCCAATCCTCACAGGGAACAGCAACATCTTGGCGTTGCTTACTGGCTACAGCAGCAAAGGGAGAGGAGGGATTTACATGACAAGGTAAGGCTTCTTGCAAAACTTAGAGCTTTGCCATCCCTGTAGAAACGCCTCTGCCCAGTAGTAAAGATCTGCTGGGAAAGATTGAAGGCAAAAGGAGAAGGGGGTGGCAGAGGATGAGGTTAGATAGTGTCACCAAAGCAATGAACATGAAATTGAGCCAACTCCGGAAGCTAGTGGAAGACTTGGGGTGGGGGGGGGGCTGGTGTGCTGTGGTCCATGGGGTCGCAAAGAGTCGGACACAACTTAGCGACAGAACAACAAAAAACAATGCTTTCCCGTGTAGAATGCTAGAAAACCCTGCTGATAGAAAATTGTATAATTTATTATCAGAGTGATTCAGGGATGCAAATACAATCTGAAAATGTCTTGAAACAACTGCATCAAACCTCGAAATTGTTAACGTTGGGCAGAAACATTCTTCTATACTTAACAAATATTTATTGATGCAGCCCATCTCTTCCAATGTGCCCAGAGCATGGTCAATGTGGCCTATGTTGTGACACTGGGCCCCGCATTCTGGAGGTTCCGCAGTGAGATGGTGGGCAGATTGTGTACTGCTGCAGCTGGCTTCTGGCAGCCTGGTAGGGCACCACGGCAAGCCCTCTTTTGGGCTTGCCCTCCCTCCACTGGAACTGTTTGGTCTGAAATGGGCCTCCTGGAAGTAGTTGGCAGTGACAGTGTCAAGTTGCAGCACAACATCCACTTCAGGGTACACATTTCTGTGGGACTAATAGTTTACCTTATCTTTTCCCCCCACTTTTAGGCAACCACAACAAAAAATGGCTGCTGATGGAGCATCAGATGCCATTTTGCAACAGTGGAAGTGTCTTCCACTGTCAAAAACCCTCTGTAATACAACCCAATTCTGCATAGGGTTGGACTGTTAGTTTCACTAACTCGAGGAGGCTTGTTTTTGGGTAGTCATGCATGAGATTGCCCTTAATTTCAATATGCATATCTAATTGGAAGTAAGTCCTATGCAACTCAGTGGGGCTTTGTCCCATGTAATTGTGTGTTGGATTCCAGTCTCAGTGTTTCCATAAGCCTGGAAGAGTCCATGTATTTAGAAGAGTTTAAAGATAATTCTTCTAAATTAATTACTAGTAGTTGACAAGAAAATGAATGAAGTGCTTTTCTACTGTATGGGCAGCCCGATCCTAATAGCTTTGGCTTGGTACCAAAATAGTATCAAGTGGGGCCAGGGAGGTAGCCAGAGGTCTCTTCAATTTGTTCCCTTATCCTGTGCCAAGCCCTGGCAGCTCCTTTGAGTCTACTCAAATCTGGACTAGCTCAATTGTTAGCACAGATCTGATTTTTGCACTATTTTGAAAGCACTATTTCTATTTTTTAATAGAAAGCACTATTTTGATCAAACAGTGTAGCGCTTTCACATGTAGGGGGGGGGGAAGGAATCAGTGGCAGCTTCTGCTGCTATCTATGAACCCTCCTGGGCCTGAACTGCCTTCTTCCCCACCACTGCAGTTCAATTTCACCCCCTCCCTTTACTCCCAGTTCCACCTCCTCACCAATTTTTGTCCATAATGCCTCCCCATCACTCAGTGGGGAACGTAAGAGGGCTCCTGGGGTTTCTCTGACTGGCATGGAGGCCCAGCACCCGCCTTCATTGGCCTCCTTCATTGTTCTGGTCACTTTCTGCAAAGGTCGTCTCCCAGACAGTGCACGGGAGACCAGTGCTGGCCCGGGGTTGGATTGGGCTCTTAGTTTGTATTACATGATCAGATGCAGCAGCAACTAATGAATAATACGACAAGACCAGTAATATGCTGTCATGCGTCAGGCTTTACGTGATATAATTGCTCAGTCAAATAAAGCTTGGGTTGATCGATCAGAGGGAAACTCATTTTGACTCACATTTTGGAGACTATTTTGATTCTGGGGCATGAGGGAATCGAGAACAAAAATATTAAAGAGAATGTTTTAATTGACAAATTGAATCCTATTATGTTTACAGGGTTTTTTTTTATTTTTCAATATCTCAGAAAGTGTGACTAAATTGATCTTAGTAATGTGCACATTCCTTTTAATTAATTAATTAATCCACAAACTAACTAGAGGGCATGTGATTAATCAACTGATTTATTTGGCTGGCATCTAGAAAATGCTGACATAGCAGTGAAGTGCTTATGTGTGAATGTGTTCTGTACTGTCAGAGGTCCTGGAATTCATGTTCTCAGTAAATTATATACAGTGGTAGCTGTGGTTAGCATTTCACAGTGTACATGGCAAGCCCTGCATAATTTGCAACAGGGAGAAAGGCAACAACAGGAGAGGTGGGAGCATGGCCAGCCCAGCTATGACCTGATGTTGGCTTTGTCAATCTGCCACCTCATCTCTCCAGTCCACTGCAAACACAGGCCACATTGATGCAGTACAATGCAGTGATGGACTGATGCAGTTCCCACTAGATAAAACGGAGCAATAATTAGAGAACACATCCTCACATAGGATCTAACTTTTCAGAGAAATGCATTGGTGTGAGGACAGAACTAGGGCAGTGATGTAATGTAGCCGGAATGCCCTGGAACGGCATCCCACTTGTTGAAATTAGGGCTGGCTCTGCCCACTCATCACTGAAGTTGGCGGGCTCCTAGAAACGCGTTCCTTTTCAGACTTCCCTCCCCCCTTGCAGGATTGTCCCCAGCCTCTCTGTTAAGCTGCTCAGCAGCAACCCCAACCAGCGCTTATTGGTGTGTGTGAGAGAGAGTTTGAAGGCACTTACAAGCTGCACAGAAGCAACCCCACTCCCAGTCAGCTCCTGTGGGTGTGTGTGTGTGTGAGAGAGAGAGACAGAGACAGAGACAGACTGCGTGTGTGTGAGAGAGTTTGAAGGCACTTACAAGCTGCTCAGAAGCAACCCACCCCCCAGCCAGCTCTTATGGGTGTGTGTGTGTGTGTGTGTGTGTGTGTGTGTGTGTGTGTGTGTGTGAGAGAGAGAGAGAGAGAGAGAGAGAGACTGCAGGCACTTACAAGCTGCTCAGAAGCAACCCCCCCCCAGCCAGCTCTTATGGGTGTGTGTGAGAGAGGGAGTCTGAAGGCACTTACAAGCTATTCAGAAGCAACCCACCCACCCCAGCCAGCTCTTATGGGTGTGTGTGAGAGGGAGAGAGACTGTAGGCACTTACAAGCTGCTCAGAAGCAACCCCACCCCCCAGCCAGCTCTTATGGGTGCTATGTGTGTGAGAGAGAGTCAGGAAGCACTTAAAAGTACAAAGCAGTACAGTACAAAAGTACAAAGCACTTAAAAGCACAAATCTGGTTTAGCCATTGAAATTGCATGCCAATCCAGAGAGATGTATTTACAAATACATGATGTACCTCAGGGGGGCACACTTTCCGTTGCAAGTGTACATTTACATCCCCTTAGATATACTATTAAATAAACGTAAGGAAATAAATTATTGTTCAGTGATTCCCAAATTATGGGTGCAGGGCCCACCGTTTGGTCACAACCCCATTTTTGGTAGCTCACAAAACTGACAAGGCAGATTAAGCTATGTGCATCAAGGGTTAAACAATTTAAAAATATTACTGGGAGGGGGGAACACTGCTGTCCATTCACCATTAAAGTCATACCCATTGGCATTTATAAATCAGGCAGCAGCTTCTAGGGCCTCTAAAAATGTGGGAATCGCTGAAGTAGTTAATTGGTCTGTTGATGTAAAAAGAAACAAATGAGAACCCCAGTGAACAAACACCTAATAATACATAATCTACTTACTCATAGCAGATTTCCTATCAATTCTCTGCAAAGAAATTCCAAAGCAGTAATAGGTAGCACTTGAAAGAGAGTTGAAGATGACCATTAGAAATACAGATGCACACATAAAAAGAAATGGTATAGTAGCATGTATCAACAAATCACAAGAATAATCGAGCCAGTGCAAAAAAGGTTCCGTTTAGTACTAATATGAAGAGAAATCTTGGAGGACAAGGTCAAAGAGAGTGAGGCAGTGATCTTAATGATATGGCAAAAGTACAGTCACTTTTGTCTCTAAGGCAGTGGTTGGTTCCCAAACATTTCAGCACTGGGACCCACTTTTAAGAATAACAATCTGTCAGGGACCCACCAAAAGTGATGTCATGGCTGGAAGTACTATCATTGTGATGCCAGAACTTGCTGCTTTCCTGAGAATGCAGCAATAAGTTGGGTTGTTTCTCAGCCATTTTCCAACAGCAAAGTGAGTCAGAAAGAGAAAAAGCCTCTTGACAACCTTGACACAAGCAAAACAACCACACCACCCTCCCTCTTTGCAGCACCCTATCTTCCCATATTTTCAATATGCTTTAGGTGCTTCGTGACACCCCTAAAATTGGTTCGCGAGAATCGCGACCCACCGGTGGGTCCCAACCCACAGTTTGGGAATCACTGATCTAAGCAAAGGTTAAAGATCATGGAGAGATTTGTACAGAATCCATACTGCAGCTCCCAATGCTATAATTCTTATTGGAACCCATAACAGTTAAGGAGACATTCCTTTGATCCTGATGAAAGGACCGTTAAGGAATGAAAAACAAGGTTCATTTTGTCATTGGAACATTTTGCCCTGTCTGTTGTCCTAGATATTAGATGCAGAATCAACTAGTTTGATTTTGTTTGCTTGTTGTTGTTGTTGTTGTTGTTGTTGTTGTTGTTGTTGTTAAAGAATAACTTAAACTGTGTTGAAATATTTTTTTTTTAGGCACAGCACAGCAACAGTACAAATCTGGAATGCAACCAAGAGATAGCATGAGCAAGAAGATAAAGCTTTTCAGCTCAGCAATGAGAATGAATACAAAACCTAGTCAGATAATCTGTATTCATAGAAACTGTAATCTCCACCTTTATAATAGCCCCACCTTGAAATCAATCTTCCCCATAAAACAACACAATTTGAAAATGAGCTTTATAAGAATATGCATGATCCAGGTAAACAAATGCTTTTGTATAACCCTGGCATAGGAACTATGTATTTGTATCACTTTATGAAACAAAAAGATCCCAGCTGCAACAACATTTGAGGCCATATGTGTGGGGGTGGTGGGGGTGGTTGTTGTTTTTCATTTGTAGGCCTCTATTGTTGTTGTTCAGTCGCTAAGTTGTGTCTGACTCTTCGCGACCCCATGGACCACAGCACGCCAGGCCTCCCTGTCCTCCACTAGCTTCCGAAGTTCGCCCAATTTCATATTCATTGCTTCAGTGACACTATCTAACCATCTCATCCTCTGCCGCCCCCTTCTCCTTTTGCCTTCAATCTTTACCAGCATGAGGGTCTTTTCTAAAGAGTCCTCTCTTCTCATGAGGTGGCCAAAGTACCTGAGCTTCAGCTTCAGGATTTGTCCTTCCAGGGAGCAATCAGGCTTGACTTCCTGGAGGATTGACCAATTGGATCTCCTTGCAGTCCAGGGGACGCTCAAGAGTCTTCTCCAACACCATAATTCAAAAGCATCTATTCTTTGGTGCTCTGCCTTTCTAATGGTCCAGCTCTCACAGCCATACATTGCTACTGGGAAAACCATTGCTTTGACTATGCAAACCTTTGTTGGCAGGGTGATGTCTCGGCTTTTTATTAAATAAGCAGGGTGACAGTATACAGCCTTGTTGTACTCCTTTCCCAATTTGAAACCAGTCAGTTGTTCCATGTCCAGTTCTAACTGTTGCTTCCTGACCCGCATACAGGTTTCTCAGAAGGCAGATAAGGTGGTCTGGTACTCCCATCTCTTCAAGAACTTGCCTCAGTTTGTTGTGATCCACACAATCAAAGGCTTTAGCATAGTCAATGAAGCAGAGGCAGATGTTTTTTTCTGAAACTCTCTTGCTTTCTCCATGATCCAGCGAATGTTGGCAATTTGATCTCTAGTTCCTCTGCCTCTTCGGAAACCAGCTTGTACATCTGGTAGTTCTCGATTCACATACTGCTGGAGCCTAGCTTGTAGGATTTTGAGCATCACCTTGCTAGCATGTGAAATGAGTGCAATGATTGTAGTTTGAACAATCTTTGGCATTGCCCTTCTTTGGGATTGGAATGTAAACTGATCTTTTCCAGTCTTGTGGCCACTGCTGGGTTTTCCAAATTTGCTGGCATATGGAGTGCAGGACTTTGACAGCATCACCTTTTAAGATTTTGAGTAATTCAGCTGGAATTCTGTCACCTCTACTAGCTTTGTTGTTAGTGAGGCTTTCTAAAGCCCACTTGACTTCACACTCCAGGATGTCAGGTTCGAGCTCAGTGACCGCACCATTGTGGTTATCAGGAACATTTACATCAGCCTTATAGAATTCCTCTGTGTATTCTTGCCACCTCTTCTTAATCTCATCTGCTTCTGTTAGGTCCTTGCCATTTTTGTCCTTTATTGTGCCTACTTTAGCACGAAATTGTCCTTTGACATCTCCAATTTTCTTGAAAAGATCTCTAGTCTTTCCCATTCTATTGTTTTCCTCTATTTCTTTGCATTGCTCATTTAGGAAGGCCTTCGTATCTCTCCTTGCTGTTCTCTGGAAATCTGCATTCAGTTGGGTATATCTTTCCCTTTCTCCCTTGCTTTTGGCTTCCCTTCTTTCCTCAGCTATTTGTAAAGCCTCATCAGACAGCCACTTTGCCTTCTTGCATTTCTTTCTCTTTGGGATGGTTTTAGTTGCTGCCTCCTGTACAATGTTACAGACCTCCGTCCAAAGTTCTTCCGGCACTCTGTCTACCAAATCTAAGCCCCTAAATCTATTTGTCACCTCCATTGTATATTCGTATGGGATCTGATTTAGATCATACATGGAGGGCCTAGTGGTTTTCCCTACTTTTTTCAGTTTAAGCCTGAATTTTGCAAGAAGCAGCTCATAATCTGAGCCACAGTCAGCTCCAGGTCTTGTTTTTACTGCCTGTAGGCCTCTAGGCACCAGGATTTGCTTTTTGAAAATTTGCTGAAGCTTTTGAAGTCCCTCAAACAGTGCAGCGAATGAAGTAATGGTAGAAACGTCCCTGATTTCCAACTCAGAGCCATTAGACTAGCAGCAACACAAATCTCCTTGCTTAGTAGAAGTTATAACAGGAACTTCTTCATCCCCAGTGACTTCCTGTCCTTTTGTTTCTAAAAAAACCTTGAAGCCTGGTGCAAGACTGGTGCTGGCTTACCTGGACCATTGGATCCTCTGCCGTTCGCCGGTACACAGGAGACCTCTCTGGCTTCCCCCCAGTGGGCCTGTAGTGTGCCCTGGTGGAGGCTGCTTTGTGACTGCTGTAAAGTAGCCTCCACTGGTGCAATGATAGTTACACTGGCAGCCACAGGATTGGGTTGTGACTGCGTTAACATGTGTATTCACAATAATTCCTGCATTGTGACTTGAACTGCTGTCATTCTAAGGCACAATAGATTTTTTCCTCAATAAACCTTTTTCCAGCAGTGGAAAGACCCAAAGTGATTATTTTCAGGTGACAGAAGGTTAAGTGGTAGTTTCTGAGAATCTTGCCCACTTACCCATGTTCTACCAGCCTGCGCCATTGTGAGATCAATACCCAGGCCAAATAAAGTTCAGTGGACCAATGACAATTGAAAAGAAAAAAAAAAACCTTCAGAATGCCATTCACAATGGCTAGTTTCCCTTTAGAGACTAATAACTTTTCCCAGTTGCTTCGTCCTGGGAACAGGTATTTGACATAATTAGTGTTAACTACTAAGGGTATTGTCACGGAGCCAGGGATGCCTCGGTAGGAGCTGCCTTGGCTGAAAGCATGCGAACAAGGCCTCCCCACCTGAAGCCAATTCCCACATTAGCCCCAGCCTACAAATGCCCTCTTCACCTGAGGGAAGGGGGGAGCAATAGCAGATGGGAGACAGCCCTGGTGAGAGCCCAGTTGTATTCCCCCACTGGCTCCTACCCAACTTGGATCACCCACAGTGTGCTCTCCGGGACGGCTGCCACCGCCCCCCCCCCCAACTGCCTGAGAAGCCACCGGTCCTTCCTCCCAGCAAGAGCCCTACTCCCGAGGTCTATAGCCTGGTGGAACAACTCGACTGAGCATCCGCCTGTCGTCTGACCAGGAACGTCCCGAAGGACCTGGAGACGGCCTCAGTGAAATGGTGCCTCACTTCTACCTCCCTCCTGCCAGGCCCGAACAGAGGCCTGAGCACGCCCATGGCTGGCGCTGAAACCGCATCCCCAGGATGTCGCCCCGCCCCTGTGCATCGCTCCGACTCAGCTTCCTGTACTCAGAAATGCTCCATTTCAGGGAGGGCGGGCCGAAGAGCGCACTGTTTTCCGCACGGACTGCACGCAATGCTGCCCCCTGCTGTCCGGCGCCCATGGCTTGCGCCACCCTGGGCTACAGGTCAGACACGAGTCTGCCTTCTGCTCTGGGGCTGTGAAGCCAACAGCCAAACCTTCCACTTGGCAGACTGCTATAGACTTATGTTACAGGTGGAGCACTTAGATTTTAGTTGTTTGTACCTTGCTTCGACTCCTTTGTGAGGACTAACAAGAGTAAAAGCCTTTTCTCTACCTGACAAGTCTGCATTTCATTGCTGAGCCCCATGTTCACCAACTACCACCCCTTTGATGTCCTGCTTCCCCCTTGGGGAGGTGTGGGTCCGACCGAGGTGGTTGTGACAGGAATAAACACAACATTTCTCAGTGGGCAGCATGACAAAATTGTTGCCCTTCACTTAGATATGACCAGCAGTGATCCTCCTATATTTATAGTCATTAATTAAATGCCCCTTTCATCTTTATGAGTAGGGGCTACAGACATCTTGGAAGCTATTCAAACAGGTCAAGCTGGCCAGCTGACTGTGGACTAAAGCCAAGAACTAATTTGTAGAAATAAGCAAAGGCTGTCAGCTACCATAGGAACCTGACAGTTTAAGGAAGGGAAAGGTGGGATATAAACGTTTTAATAATTATGTATTTGGCTAGCATAGTTGATGTTCCTTCACAACTACGAGGGCCAGTCTACCTGCTGTGTTTCTGTGTATCTGTGTTTCTCAGCGGACAGATTCTCAGCTCAGATTTGTGATCAAATCTGTTCTGTCTAACTCTGAGGTGCCATATGCAGTGGCATATCTAGGGTGTGGAAAGTGGGGATGTCTGCCTGGATGCCACTTAAAGAGGGGATGCTAAGTGCAGACTTACCTATACTCTACCGATGGTGAGTTTCCACACCACAGCCAATGTAGTTTTTCACCAGTTTCAGAGGACCTCCAAAAATGCCTACAGAAAAAATTCAAGGTGTTTCCATATACCTAAAACAGAGGCATTCCCAATGCTAGTTGGAAAGGGAATCATTTTTTTTTTTTGCAATATTGTCCAGGATGCTAATGTATAGATCCTGTGTAGCTTGCTGAATAAATTCACTTGGGATTCCAAACCCTTCTCTGTTTGGACAGGGGCACAGTTTCAGTACTTGCCATAGGTGTCATTTTTCCAAGGTATGCCACTGACCTTATGGTCAGATCTTCCTGGGATCTGCCTGGGTGCTTGGAGGAGTACCATTTCAGTGCTGTCATTTTAGCAAGGTTATGATGTTTAAAGATTTTGCCGCCTCAGAGGCAAGTGGTGAGGTCCAGCCAAGAAAGTATTAAATATTCATTGAACCAAGGCACAGCAAATCCTGAAGCCGATAGTCATATTTTCATTTATGTTCTGCTCTTCTTCCAAAGCACTTAGCAGTGCATGTAAGAGACCATGACAACAACCCTGCGGGGTGGGTTCATCTGAGAGATAATGTTTTGCTCACGGTTGTGGCTGTGCATCATAGCTGAGTGGGATTTGATGGCCAGTCTTCAATCCACATTCTACTCTATCTAGTGCACAACACTGGCTTTATATTTGTGACATTTGTTTGTGAAGATTCCAAACAAGTCCAGTGATCTTGAATATGCTCCTGAGGGTAATGGCTGACAAGACCTGAACTAATCTAACAGGGCAGGCTATGTGTACAGCAGCTGCTTCCACCTGAGGTGAAGATCAATTCTGTTAACTCCCAACAGAAAGAGCAAACTGAATATGGTTGCAAACATGTAGAACAGTTCATGTGTTTTCCCACCTTAAGAGCTTGGATTGCAGAGGTGTGATAAGGTGATCCGAGATTTCCAGTGCAGTGCGACTGGCCAGAAACCTTCCATTTCATTCAGTGCTGCTTCATATTCAGATTGAATGAGTTGGTTTTTCAGGGCAGTTAGGCTTCCAATCAAGACAGCTGGAGAAAAATGTTCCTTCTCCACACAACAGCCAGAAGTCCAAAGGAGGCTGCAAAACAAAGCCAAATGGAGAAAAACATGTTGTGTACCAGGTACCTCTTGTCTATTCTTTGAGATAATAACAAAATTGGCTTCTTCTTTCTGAAAGGATAATGAGGGCAGGTTGATCTGTAATCGGAAATGTACAGGAACAGGCTGTTCTTCTGCATTGCCAACACTCACTTGAAGTACATTGTGGGGAAAAGGAAAAACTAATTAAGGAAAACCATATACTTTGGTACTTCAGCCACAAACAAGCAGTGATGGCAGACCATGTTTCGCATCCTGACGACCTCTGCGCTAGGAAAAGTGACCTTAAGCATTTTAATTGCTTGGAGCTGCTCACCCCCAGGTAAAGAGGCGCTCTGACAGTTTCTGTTGCTGCAAGAGAGGGAGACAGACAATTAGAGCCACATTACCAAACTGTAACCAGTTGGACCAAAAAAAATTGCATGATGACTCAATACTGCCTGGACCTTTCAATACTGTTGCAAGTCCTTGCTTTCTTAGAAAAATGACCAGGCATGGGGAGGGTGGGGGAGCTAGTCCAGGTCAGGCAGACAACAGGGGGTATTTTAAAAGCTTCTACGTAGCTTGCCATAGACCTGATCTGGAAATTCGCCCATCCCGCTGCATATGCTACTTACAAGAGGTAAAAAAAGCAAGTACAATGAGCACTTGGAATCCATTCCAGAACCTCCTCTGGATATCAAAATCCATGAATGCTAGAGTCTGTGGGAGGCAGGATCACAGCCCTGCAATTATTCACAATAGGCTGCACCAGGCACTCTGTAGGCCGCTCAGGGCCCCCGACCCACTCGTGGACCCCCGTCTCCTCTGAGGGCTTCCAGAATGTGACCAGGAGCAACTTCCGGCTCAAGTCCTCAACTTCTTGTCGTTTAAAGACAAGATCCAGGCAGGAATCTTGGTCAGAATGTGCCTGACTTTTATACCTTAACAACCTTTCATTCATCCATAGTAGAATGTGAAGCTGATGCAGTTTTGAAGAGAATCCTATGCAGACTGAGAGTGCGATCCTAAACCGGCATTGCACCGGCATAGCACTCTTTTGCGGAACCAGCATTATCGCAAACGTGCCATAAGGCACGTCTGCACCACAGATTTGGGTGCTGAGCTGGCACAGGCAGCAGTGCCAGCCCATGGACCCCACGCAGTCTGTCAGCTGTGCTGCACAAGTGCCGGTGGAATTCTGCCGGCACGGGCCCATGCCAAGGGCATTCTGGGGGCAGAAGAGAGGTGTAACAGGGTGGAGGGCGGCACATCTGTGGGCGGGCCAGCCTGGGAAGGCAGGAGGGGACAGGGTATGACTGTTAGGCTCATATGTATCCTAACTTCCATGCCCAGGCTGGGCAGCCCTGATCCAGATCACTCCTGGCTGCTTGGACTTGTGCCTGCTATTTTGCTGGCGCAGATCCAAGCAGCCCCATAGGGCTTGCTGGGACTTACCCCAGAGAAAGGGGAAAACAGATAGAGGTTGCCCTGCAGTGAGTTGCTGGCCTGCCTGCTCCAAACCTGGCAGGATTCACATCCACATACATACACATAAGCTTGGGGTGGAAGCAGCTCTATTTCTAGCTTCATGTCTTGGTGCCTCCAATACCTCCCCATAGTTGTTGGACTCTGCCTCAGCATGAATTTTTGCTCAGGGTAAAAGATGAATAGATGTTGCAATTTTGCCTAGCCCCAATGCAGAAAACTGCTAATTACTCAACGATTTCCGTTCACATTTTAAAATCATTAGGTCTTGCCCAGTTCCATTTTTTCTCCTAGCTAAGGAGGAAGCAATTAGACGGAAGTGCGCTGGTTACAGCTTTTAACAAGGACACTGCTAACTCAATTTCAGTTTGTTATTAGTCTCCTGATTCAATTAAAATAATTCTAGTTATAGGAAAAGTCTGGAAAGTTGAGTAGAGTTTTTAAAAGCCCAGGAAATAAATTTCTTCTGATAAAGGCAGCAATCAGTGAGCTCCGGGAACATTCTATACTCTGCAATCAGTGAAGTGCTTTGGAGTTGGAGTGTATTTTCATAGGGCAGATGGGACACAGAAGATGGGTTGCTGCTATACACACCCATCCCGTGTCAAGTGCCTCTCCTTGTCATGTGTCACTATAGAGGAATACACAGTGACAGCAAATCATGTGTTTTCCTAATCCTGCCTCTCTACCAATGACGGCCAGTATTGTGGGGTGGAGTGGAGTCTGTCATGATGATGGCCTCTCACTAGAGGTGGGAAAAAGAGTGATAATGAAATGGAAACTCATAGCAACAACTTTCTGCACTTATCATTTTTTTTGTAAGAAAACAAGCAAAAACAACAACCCCCAAATCTGCAAAAAAAAAAAAAATCCCTAAGCATTTTATTTTGTTTTTATTTATTATTTCATAGAGGGTGTGTGGCTGCGGAATGTGGCTGCATCTGCTAACACTACACCACCTATATTACTGACCTAGTATTCTTTTAAAGTGATTATAATTTATAGTCATAGTGTATATCTGTGTATATTTTGTATAACAAAAATACGTTACACCACTTTCTGCACTTCTCACTTTGGAAAACACTGAAATCCGTGAAAAAATAGAACTGTTTTCTTCCACCTCTATCTGTCCCATATTTTTATTACAAGGAAAAAAACCACAACTCGTCATGGGGCAGGGTGACCAGACGTCCAGATTTTTCCAGACAGGCCTGAATTTGAAGCCTCTTGTCTGGGTGTCCAGGAAATGCGATCGCGTGTCCTCCATTTTTGCTTCTTTTCCCTACAAGCTGAGCCCCCCTCTTGCAGGCAGCCTTCTCTGACAAGCTCGAACTCCTGTCGCCTAGCAAGGTAGCTTAGGGTCCAATAGTAGCAATCCCTGACAGTCACGGAAATGCCAGAGTGAGTCAGTACATTGCATGGTTGGAGCCTTTGGGAAGGCTTGTGGAGTCACAACACAACAAAAGGAGAGCCTAACAAAGGAAAGGCTGCTTAAAATATCAAGCCCCATCAAGGAAAAGAGCCCAGGATCTGCTAGAGGCTTGTAGAGTCACTTGAGCTGGACTCACAGATGGTCATCGGATAGCCCAAATCTTCAAAACAAGTAAATCTTCTTGCATTCATTCATGTCTCAGTTACTACTTTTTACTGGAGGAAAAAACAAACAAACCTTTTTACCAGTGGAAAAACTGAAAAACTTTTAATCCTTTTCTGCAGAAGTCAGTCTGCAGGAAAACAAGGGAGGGGATGAATATACCTGTTCTCCAGTGATGTCATGCAGGGGGAACGCGGGGGAACTCTGTTCCTCTTGTTAAAATTAGGGCTGACTCCGCCCACTTCACTCCATGGCGCTTCCCCCCTCCTGATTCCTCTGCAAAGAGCGTTTCTTCTTGGTTGGCCGGCACTCAGAGGGCTAAAGGCAGTGATGTCATTTGGGGGAACGGACCAGAATGGGCGTTCCGGATCCTAACGGGCTCCATGGCTGCTTCCAGGGTTTTTGTTTGTTTGTTTGTTTTTCAACATTTGAATTTGAACTTAAAAGTGAGTTCCTGTTCCTAAATCATTTGAATGACACCACTGCTGTTCTCCTCTCTCTTTCTCCTCCAGCTTTCCAATAAGTCTGATGCCCAGATCTGGATGGGAGGAGGATCTGAATCTCCCCCTTCCTCAGGAGTTGACCCTTGGATTGTACCACAATGGGCATTGCCATTCTCATTTTTGACAGGGGTGGCTGGATGATCTCTGCTTCTGCTAAAAGATGCCACTGCTGCAGAGGACTGGCAATTGTTCTTGTCCCCCTACCATGTATTCATTAATTTATAAATATTAAATTGATATTTGCGTGCTTTTGGGGGAAGTAGCCCTATTTGAATAAAGCATTTTTTAAGAAACAGCAAAAATAAAGACTGGCCTAGGCCGCCCCTGGCTGAGGAGGCGCCTTGCCACGCACTCTTGGAAAAGGTGCAAGAACAGAGAATCACAGCTGCTCCTCTCCCAATCCCAGGTTTCAGTGTCGCCAAAGGGCTGCGAGAGGAAGTGGGTGGTTGTGCAGCCACCCAACTGTTCGGGGGAGGAGTTTGTTGCAGCGGAGACAGGCTCTCCCGCTCCTCTCCCTGTCCGGAGCTAAGAAACAGATGCCGCGGCCGACAATAGAGTGCGCAAGCTCAGCAGATTTTGCGCACCTCAGTTGTGAAGCATCACCAGTCCAGCCCTCAGCTGCCTTCTTGACCTTTAAACAGCGGGAGGGAAGTGGAAGAGAGCGGGTGCTGGCTGCTTTTCATGGTTTGGGTGGGGAGCTGGTCATAGAGAAGATTGAAATTATGCCCATCTCAGGTGGGAAGGGGAAGAAGCACTGATGTCATGCAAGGGGAACATGCCGGAACGGCCGTTCCCCCTGGCCTAGCTCCGCCCACTCGCCACCATTTGTCGCCGGCTCTGTGATGGACGCAGCGCTGCGAGGGGCTCTTGGCGTCAGAGGGGGCGCCTGCTCACCAGGAGGGATGGGTGGGGGGCGCATCGGGTGCCTGAGCAAGCGGCAGTGGGGCGCGTCCACCGCGGGCAGCCCACGCGGCGGGTGGGAAGGCAGCGGAACCGAAGGGACGGGCTGCCAATCAAAGGTGAGTCCCGGTCAGCGTTCCGGTTCTTCAGTCAGCGTTCTGGTTCTTCGATCATTTAGATACCACCACTGGGAAGAAGGATGCTGGCAGAAGAATGTAGCTGATTGTAATGGATACCAGAGGAGTAACAACACCCTTATTAGAATTCTTTCTCCCCCCCCAATCTAGAAAAAAGGCACATGAAGTGGTAAATGATTGACTGTAGAATCCTATGCATGCCTTCTCAGAAGTAAGTATTGTTGTGATCAGTGGGGCTTATTCCCAAGAAAGGGTGTATAGGATTGCAACCTGAAATGCACAAAATTATGCAGGGGATGGATAGAGTGGATAGAGGGGTGTTCTTTTCCCTCTCACACTGGTGTGACTATTACACGAGGTGGAGGGGTGGTGGTGATGCCATGCTCTGCTTGAGTTGCTGCTTGTCCCATTGAAATTCCAGTGCTTGTTGCTGATACCTGGCACCAAGGACAGAATGGTGGTGGAATGACCACAAAGAGCCCCTTTTTAATATTAAAGATCTTCTCCCTTTCCAGTTACTGAATAGCCAGTTGTGAATTGCCAGCACTGGCAAAGGGCATAGCATTTGCAAGTGGATCAGATTCTGCACGTGTAAATTGCTGGACAAGATGGACTCTTGGTCCAAGGTTTAGCTCTTACGTTAGCTAAATTGAATCCTCCATATATCAGGAAAAGCAGTACATCTCTGAATAAATTAAACAAATGAAATCAGTATATGAGTATATTTAGCTTTTATTGTGTCATGTCCTACATTTTTCTTGAACGTCCTACATTTTGGGGTGCCATGTCCTCTTTTCCAGTTATGATATCTGGTCACCCTGTTATGGGGTTGCCATTGTTTGACAGTGATCAAGTCTGTTGTCATGGCTACGTTCACCCTCATGCTATTTGGGTTAGAGCCAAAGGAAGTTAATCATGTCTGTTGCACCACTGAAATCAATGAGACCAGTGCACTGTGGCTAATATATGTCCTTGGGCAGCGCCATCTTATCTGGCGCTCTTAGTGCTGACGTGGGGGCACCTAGCAGCCCCCCAAGTCAGTGCAAAGGCAACAGGACCGGCGCTGCTGGCAGCACTGGTCCTGTTGCACCCGTGCAGCGCCTCCCTAGCATCAGCCGAAGCTGGCCGGTGTGAGGAAGGCTCCATCCCGTATAGGGATGGGGATTGGTGAGATGGAGGGTGGTGGGGTGGGTGGGCCACTTCCTAAGCCATACGGCCACTTCCTAAGCCTGTTCGCGAGGCCGCTCAGCCCGAGGAGCACATAGGGGAGGCTGGAGCCTCCCCTACAGTAAGGGAGTGAACGCTCCCTTGCCATGGGGCGGGGGGCTCCAGCCTCTCCTATGCAGCATTGGATATGGCACTGCCGAGTCGGCCTCACCATTCCAGCGCTGCATAGGATTGCACCCTTAATTTCACTTTCTCCTTCCAGCAGCTCCTGGGGGCCACACATCTCCCCTGGTTTCTTTTACCCTATTTTCTTATTCCCCAGCTTTTTCCACTCCAATTTTCACATGTGCACGTGGTGGAAGGGGAATATTTCATGTGCTGGGATCCTGCAGAGGTGTACTGTTTCATGGGTGCTGCATGGGAGGGAAGTGTAATGGGCACTATTTCCCAGGGTCGCCATATACATCATGGCACCCCCACCCCCATGGAAGCTGCCAGCAGCCCGGCTGGGCCCTCTCACCTACCCTTGCCTCCGAATTGCTCCAAAATGGAGCAATTCCGGAAGCAGGAGGTGTGGCCCCATCCCAGGTGAGAGGGCCCATGCACCCACTTGGCGTCCTAACCTACAAACCCAAGGGGGGCATGCAGCGTCTCGCTGCTTCACTGGGCCACAGCTCGGGCAGAATTGCCTGAGCCATGGCCAAGAGAAGTCGGAGGGCCCCCCCTGCTTCCCAAGCCAGGAGGTGTGCATCCACTCCTGGCTGCCACTCAGTCAAAATTGCCCAAGCCTTGGCTGGGAGAAGCCACACCACTCAATCTTATAACATCATGGCATTGTGACATCATGGCGTTGTATGAGGCATGCCTTGGGCCCAATTTAACCATGATATGCCTCTGGGATCCTGTGAAGTGGCCAATGGCATTGCTCAATAGTTCAGTATGGAAAGAAGAGGGAGGCAGGAGTGAAAGGTGCAACACAAGAAACACTATTGTGAGAATAACAATGATAGAGATGGAGAATCCAAATAAAGCAATGCAGTCTTGTCTACCTAATGCTATGCAGTATGTCGCAGTCATTTATTCATAGCCATGTTCTAAGTATAAATTGCTGCTCTAAAGCGAAGGAGGCAAAAGCAATGAAGGCAGGAGAAAGTCAAATGTTAACACCATTTCTGGGTGTGAAATCGTGTTAATTTATAGGGGGAAGGGGAAGGACAACGGGACATTTTGTGGGTTTTCCAATAAGTCCTGGGGATACAAAATTGAGGATTTGGGGGTATAGGGAAGGTAGGGAGGAAATTTGCCAGAAAAAGAAGAGAGAAGGGATCCTATGGTTCTGGGCTTGGCAAAAGGCCATGGCTAGAAAGTAGAGTTGCAGATCTTTCCTTTGATTTGTTTTCCTCCAAGTTCTTAGGACTTGGCTTTTGTCAAGCTATGATTGTTTCATTAGAATTATGGAGCAGGAATAGCTCCTTCTGAGCATCCTGATGGAGTGGGGGTGTTGTTTAATAAATCCAGTATGGCCTCCTCCTTAGGCCTCTTGCCATCAGTCCTGACACTAGTATCACATTACTGGTGGACCAAGGACACCATGGAAAACGTGTCCATTCATATTCTCCATATGTCTTGAAAGTATAGTAATAAAGGTTGCCTGGCGACACTTCTGAAAGGGCTGTAGAGAACCTGGGACTAGGAAGGCAGTGCTCCAGTGGTAGCATGGTGACATAGGAAGGCATGGCTCCACAGTGACCTATTGGGGCAGTGGTTCCCAAACTGTGAGCCACGACTCCTTGGGAAGCCGTGGAAACCAGCCAGAGGAGCCCCCAGAAATCAGCAAGGGGAGCCATGGAATCCTTGCAAAAAATCTGCTGCCCTATACACTGAATTGGATGGTAGACCTAATGGGGGAGCTTCAGCCAATGGTAATATTTCAGTAGGCCAAAAGTTAATATTTTAATATTACTAACATATAAGAAAATAGCACTTCAGTACAATTAAAATGCTCCTGCCAACCTAGCAGTTGGAAAGCGCGTAAAAATGCAAGTAGATAAATAGGTACCACTATGCAAGTAGATAAATAGTGGGGAGGTAACGGCATTCCATGCGCTACAGCATATAGTCATGCTGGCCACGTGACCATGGAAGCTTTTCCTAGGACAAACACCGGCTCTTCTGCTTAGAAACGGAGATGAGCACCACCCCCTACGGTCGGTCACAATGAAACCATTTGGTCGTGGGGAAACCTTTACCTTTACAATTAAAACACCATCTTCAAAGCCCAGTGATGTTTGCATTATTGATTTGTTATATAATGAGAAAGTTCCACTCATGCTGTAATAATTTGCTTAAGATTCCAGCCTTGTTCCAAGTGAAATAAGTGATGTGCCACGTGATGTGCAAGCCATTCATTCTCAAAGTGATGCTTCAGGTGCTCATCGATGTTGCATACTTAGGCCACAGTCCTCTCCACACTTGGAGTAAGCTCCATTGGCCATAATGTGACTTATGTCTGAGAAGTCATGCTTTACTTAGGATTTGACTCCTAACACCCTTTGACCTGGGCTGGATCAGTGGTTTCCCCATTACATGACTGAATGGTTTCATCGTGACTGACTGTAGGGCTGACTGACTGCGCTGACTGTGACTGACTGCGCTCATCTCCGTTTCTAAGCCTGTAGAGCCGGTGTTCGTCCGACGATAAGCTTCCATGGTCATGTGGCCAGCATGACTATATGCCGTAGCGCATGGAACGCTGTTACCTTCCTACTGAAGTGGTACTTATTTATCTACTTGCATTTTTACGTGCTTTCCAACTGCTAGGTTGGCAGGAGCGTTTTAATTGTACTGAAGTGGTATTTTCTTATATTAGTAATATTAAAATATTAACTTTTGGCCTACTGGACCATTGGCTGAAGCTCCCCCATCAGGGCTACAATCCAATTCAGGATCTGCTAGGGGAAAGCATTAGTCTTGCTTAGCAGCTTCCCTCCATCAGCCCAACCCAAATCTAGTACGCCCCACTTACCGATCCTCCATCAACAGAGATATCATCCAGTAAGGTATGTGAGTGAGTACCAGATGGGAGAAGAAATATTTGGGAAAAGATACAGGTATGCACAACAGAACAACATTCTGGACAATGACCAACTTCATGTATGATGGATGTCCTATGAACTCACAAGCCTAGATTCCTTCCTTCTTGCATTTATGCAGTTTTGATGGTTAGCTGTCTCCCTTCCTCCCTTGCCAGCCCCACAAGGCATTCTGTTATCAGCTGCCACAAGACATTTTGGGGTGCTACCTCAGTGGTGGGATTCAGGGGGTTCGCCCAGGTTCTATAGAACCGGTTGTTAAATGGCCGGGCCCCGCCTACTCGCTTACCTCAGCTGGCTTCGGGGTTTTTTTTTGGCTCCGGCTATGATGTCATAGAACCGGTTGTTAATTTATTTGAATCCCACCACTGTGC
Source organism: Lerista edwardsae (assembly GCA_029204185.1). Taxonomy (NCBI): domain Eukaryota; kingdom Metazoa; phylum Chordata; class Lepidosauria; order Squamata; family Scincidae; genus Lerista; species Lerista edwardsae. The sequence continues at coordinate 1,189,891 of JAJKFI010000056.1, forward strand.
TACCTGGCTGCCATTCAAGGGTTCCAAACAACAACCAATGCACCTAATGATGGGGTTTGTGGAATATTTCCCTATCATAGGGGCGCAATCCTTACCAATTTTCCAGCATTGACATAGCTGTGCCAATGGGGCATGCACTGCATCCTGCAGTTGGGAGGCAGGCATGGAGGCCTCCTCAAGGTAAGGGAATGTTTGTTCCCTTACCTCAGAGCTGTATTGCCCTTGTGCCCTACGTGATAAATACCTGTATACAGCGGTGTTATCCGGCAACGAGCTGCCAGAACGCTAGGCGGGACTTACCGCCTGATTGGCTGCCTGTCCATGATGCATCACCGCCTGCCCGCCCGCCGTGCGGGCACCCCTGGCTTCGGAGGGGGTGCCCGCTTGCCTGGGGGGCACGCTGGGTGCCTAGGCAAGCTGCGGAGGAGCGCGCCAACCGGAGGGAGCCCCCGCGGCGGGCGGGCAGGCAGTGACGTGTCACGGAGAGCCTGTCAATCAAGCGGTAAGTCCCGCCTAGCATTCCGGCAGCTCGTTGCTGGATGACACTACTGCCTGTATACCTTTGTTACTTGTGCATACTGGATTCTGCATACATAGTCAGATTTCTACCCCAACAGTGGAAATCAGAAATAAGAAAATACATCTCCCAGTTTACCCCATGTCCATTTCTGTATGACTCTTGTAACAGCAGCCGGCCCATTGTCGCTTACTATGAAAAGTCTGAGTTTAGCAAGCAATGTGGAAAGAGGTGGCAGTGTTTTGATGCTCCGGAACGGAACAAACAGAGATGAGCCATTAATATGTATACTGCAGTACTTTAAATTTGCCCTACATCTACTTTAAGCAGAAATTGCTGTTAATAAATAGAATTTCCTTATATCAGAGCACTAATAATTGCCAAATTATAGTGCCCTTGATGTTTTTATTAGTTAACTTTAGTCCAGATATTTATGAGATATGGAATTAGCAATCAACACTGAACGTCAAAATGCCTGCCACCTAGCAAAGAAATTGGAAATGCTCCCTTATAATTTGAGATTAATTTGTTTGCATACGAATAAACCATTTATTATTTATATTGTTTTGCCCCCTCCTCAATAAACCCGAAAAGGCATTAAGAAAGCTGAATGGTTAAGACTGTTGATTGCTTCACTGTATTAAAACTCGCTTGTTGGTACTAATCAGAAAGCACTATATGATGCATTAGTTGTGAAGGGCTTTAAATATTTGATTTGCAGCAGGGGGGATTAACATGGAATCTCATTAACTAGGAAAGTTTGCTATAGTTTTCATTTAAGTAGAATTTAAGCTCTGGAAACTGCTTGATAGGGGGAAAAGCTGTCTCAGCTGCAAGTCATTACTGAACCACCACCATATTATAAATACATCCGTTTTCTTTAATTATCCCAGTCCAAGAGTACCTTAGTTGTTGTAGTTCCCATGGCCAGCTGGGTGTGCAAGGCACTCCTGATTGTTTTGCTGCTGCTATAATATCTGAATGGGAACTTGAGTTCAGAAGCTGGATGCACACTATAACAGCAGTGCAGTGGTGGCTTTCACATTGTGTTCCAATGAACGCAGGTGGTCTGCATAAATGTATCAAGTACGTCACCGCAATTACCTGCACACTCTACCTGCCTGCCCACAAGCAGGCAGCTGGCTTTCTTCACATTTAAAAATGGGGCAGGCGGGTGGCCACTCTGCCACCCAAGTCCATGTGCCCCTCTGGACCCCCCCACCAGGTACACCACTGCATGCATTCATACATACTGTATGTGTTGCGCAAAACCCTTCTCCCGTCCTGATCAAATGCCCCCTTGTCATTGGTGTCCTAGGGCATTCGCATCCAACTATAACTGGGCAACAGACAAACTATAACTGGGTAACAAACCCCACATTATATATCCTAAGCCTCTAATCCCAGCCCTAACCCTCCCTTTGCATTTCAAAATTTTTAAAAAGGTCATCTAATATACTATATTGGAACTACAAATGCCTGGGATGCAAAAAGAATGGACACAGATGTGTCCAGGATGCATTTGCCTGGGACACAGATATGTTCAGGATGCATTTGCCTGGGACACCAGGATGCATTTGCCTGGGACACAGTTGTGACAATGGCCCTGTCACTACTTCTTTCACTTTACCTTCTACAATAATCAGAAATACTGACACTGTGTGCATAATTCTCCAAACAAGAAATCCAAATGACTCAGACTATTAAGAGAATTAGTAAGAAAGAACATTTATTTTGTCCAATTTCTCAAATGTTTCATAATGTATTTAAAAGTTTTTAAATGTCTGACTAATTTATGTGTGTGTTTTTCCATTACTCTTTTACTATTAGACTAGAAATAATACCCTTTTAAGCCAGCTGCTTATTCACTGTCGTTATGGACTTAATGATAGTTAATCAGGATAATGGAAGTTGCAGATGTAGAAGCTCTTGATTAGTACAGCTTTACTTTTGTACGTGTGTTTAAAGAATAAGACACGCTTCTTCCCACTGCTGACTTTTACTGAGCAAACATGCTTTTTAGTTTAATGAAAAAATTAGTTTATTTCAAGCTGACTGCTACAAGCCAAACAGAATGCCAGCTAGATAAAATGTCACACTGTGTTCTGGGTTTCCTAAGCAGAGGCCTCTGAGTACTTTTATATGAGTCCCACCATTCCATGAAAGGCAATTTACTCAGTCACTAACAAAATCCATCTGGGGACAGATGCTGAAACAATGCATGCAAAAAGATGATTAAGAATGGCAAGGAAATGCAAACTGTTGCATGGATATTCATGGGTATCCATGCCCAGCATGTGTTAAGGCAAACATGAAACAGGAGTTTTTGCAGGTCTGTATCTTAATTTTGCTGCAGCCTATCATATGTCTAGGCATTCAGAGGAACAGTGGCACTGAAATAGCCGCCACGGTATCCTATGGGTGCCCGCTATTGAGCGGGAGCAGAACCAAGAAGGTCCGTGTCAGGCTGCCTTGCCAGAGAAGGAGCACAGAATATGGAGGCAGAGGCTGCCACCATCTTTGCCTCATTCCCAGCCCCACTCCTACCCCCCAGTTCTGCCTTTCCTCCCACACCGCCCCACACCCTGACAAGCTGCTATGGCAGCCAGCAGAAGTACTTACCGCTGGTCACGCTCTGCGAATGTCTTCATGGAGCTGAGGCTCAGCACTGACTGGTGCTGGCCCAGCATGGCAGTCCCTCCTCCCCAAATGCCGCGAATGTGCTTTACAGCATGTTCACAACACCCAGAGCCAGTGGTACATGCGTCCTGCCGGAGCTACTGCCCATAGAATCAAGCCCTTATTTTGTTATCCATTTAGGGGGAAAAAGTCATTTTTTTTTCTCATTGTATTTTACTTATTGTATAAATAACCCTGGAATGTGCATTCAGGAGTCCCTACTTGCTGAACATCCCTAATACATCAGTTTGACTTCAAGGATGGAGAATCTTGAACAGGCACTTGTTGTGGGCCTTTATATCAGCTGTCAAACGTTTCTTCCCCCATCTGGTACTTACTTACATACCTTACTGGATGACATCTCTGTTCATGGAGGATTGGTAAGTGGGGCGTACTAGACTTGGATTGGGCTGATGGAGGGAAGCTGCTAAGCAAGACTAATGCTTTCCCCTGGCAGGATCAGCCCAGGTCAAAGAGTGTTATGATTAGGAGTCCAATCCTATGCATGACTACTCAGACACAAGTCCCATTATAGACAACGGGGCTTACTCCAAGTGTGGAGAGGACTGTATATGTATTTTACAGGTATATGTATTTTGCACTGAGTTGGAAAAGGTTTGATATGATAGCAAGCATTAGGAAAATGTTTTTAGGTATTTTGGAATAATTGTTATCATCCATCAAATGTGACCCATTTTTACTCCAAGTCACCCTGCCCCTTACGATCTGGGAACAAATACTGCGGGGGTAAGACCAGTGATGTCATTCAGGGGGAACGGACCAGAACGGGCGTTCCGGATCCTAACGGGCTCCGTGGCTGGTTCCGGGTTCCTGACAAGTGCCAATCAAAAGTGAGTTCCTGTTCCTAAATCATTTGAATGACACCACTGGGTAAGACCCCCCTAGCACCCCTAATGGTGGGGGTGCGAAGGGGCGCCATGTAAAAATACTCGAAAACGGCCGACATTGGTGTCAAATCCATAGTTTTCAGGGTCGCCGAGATGAACGGTGACACTTCTGATGCCATTTAAGTCCAAGTTCGGCCCCCCTTGGCATGGGGGGTGAGAAGGGGTGCAAGATACAGTGCTTGGAAATAGAAGATCTGCAGCACGCTGATGGTGGTGTAGAGGACGCCATTTGATTTCAGATTTCACAACCCATCCCACTTCTAGAAATACTGTGGGGGGTGAGAAACCCCTGTACTGGCACCCCTAGGGGTGGGGGTGGGAAGGGGTGACATGTAAAAATAATCGAAAACATGTTGAATCCATAGTTTTTGGAGTCACCAAGATGAACGGTGACACTCCCGGTGCCTTTTAAGTCCACGTTTGGCCCCCATCGGCATGGGAGGGTGAGAAGGGGTGAAAAATAAAATGTCCAAAGTGCCTGACATTAGTGTCAAATCCATAGTTTTCGGGATCGCTAAGCTGATTGGGGACAGTCCCAATGACATTTAAGCCCAAGTGTAGTTGAATAGAATGCACCCCTAGGGGTGGGAGTGGAAAGGGGGCGACATGTAAAAATAATTGAAAACGACCAATATTAGTGTTGAATCCATAGTGTTCGGGGTCGCTGAGATGAATAATGACACTCCCAATGCCATTTAAGTCCACGTTCAGCCCCCATCAGCATGGGGGTGAAAAATAAAATGTCCAAAATGACCAACATTTGGGTCAAATCCATAGCTTTCAGGGTCGCTAAGCTGAGTGGTGACAGTCCCGATGACATTTAAGTCCAAGTGTAGTCAAATAGAACGAATGGAACTCTGTAAAACCTTCTGGAAATTTTTAGAAATCATTATGCTCCGGTCTTGGACTCCAATCAAATACTTGCCATGTTACCAGGCGTAGTCACTGAATACAAGTCTATCGATACCATAGTAGATGCCTATGAGGTCGTCAATTTCCCATCAGACTTCCTAAACTCACTTGATCCGGCTGCATTGCCACCACATTGTCTTTTACTTACAGTGGAATCTCCAATTATTTTACTATGGAACCTCGACCCACCAGAACTTTGCAACGGCACAAGGCTGTGTGTCAAGAAGATGCTGGGTACTGTAATTGAAACGACTATCTTAACAAGAAAAGGAGAGGGCGGAACAGTTTTTTCCCCACAGATAACACTCATTCCAACATATCTCCCTTTTAATTTTAAGAGATTGCAATTTCCAGTGAGACTTGCATTCTCGATCACGATCAACAAGTCACAGGGGCAGTCTATTAAGTACTGCGAAGTGGATTTGAGATCACCATGTTCCTCCCACGGACAACTTTCTGTGGCTTGCTCAAGGGTGGATTAACCCAAGAATTTATTTATTCTTGCTCCTGGAGGTAGAACTAAAAATGTTGTTTATAATCAAGTTCTGAGTTAAATTAATATTATAGTGAATTTGTAAAATATTTTACTTTATAATTTTTATACTGTACTTATACTTTTAATTTCCTGTACATAAAATTACTTCGATTATACACTATAGATAGAATTCATTCCTTTTTCTGTCTAATAGAAGCTTGGGATAAATAAATACCTGGGTAACGCCGGGTAAGGACCAGCTAGTGATGCTATATTTGCTTCACCAACATTTTATTCCTGTTTGGAATATTTAGTGATGATGTAGCTGACACTAAAATTAAGGTACGAGAAGAACAGTTGAAAAGATTGTTGCATTTTGGACATACTGCCAGCCCATTGTTTATTTGAATTGCAGAAATATCCATCATCTTCTGAAGGAGGCTACCCAGTCCCACATTTGTGTCATTTACAGTGGTAGTGCTTTCTTAGAGAGGAACATGAGAAAATGCTCATGTGCAAATTAGAGCAGGCAAGCTGCAACTTGAGAGAGCATCAACATTTTGTCAAGTGAAAAAGGCTAGTCAAGCAACATAAGTTCACACGCTCATTGTACTTCAGGGCACACAAACTGTGGTTGGCATAATGAGTCCAGGGATGGAGGAGTGGTACAGAATATTGTGTGTGATATATTGAGGATGTCAGGAGAGACAAGTCTGATATAAATAAAGTTGAAAAGTAATAACTTTTTGTGAGAGTGAGAAGTCTATGGCATACATTCCAGTTCTGCTACTGATAAACCAGCAAGCTGCTACTTCTGAATTTCTTGGTTTGACTATAACATATTTACTTTCAACTTTTTCATAAATAATGTTGAGGCCAAATGAGGTACATCAGTTTGCCAAAACTATGCATATCATGCTATGACACACTAAAATTGGTGTAGCATCATGGTTGTGGATAAAGGAGACCATATGCACCTCCCCTTTGGAATCTTGCCAATCATGAACTCACAGAACAATCCTACTCTGCCCATCGCATTGATGCTACATCATAGCGTTGACACTATGTCATAGCATAGATGCGACGGCATTAGCACTGGCATGGGGGTGCCGATTGGCACCCGTGCATCGGTGCTAGAGCAACAGGACCGGTGCTGCCTGCAGCCCTGGTCCTGTTGCGTCTGCGTTGAGCCTCCCTCGTGTCAGCTGAAGCCAGCCAGCGCGAGGGAGGCTCCATGTCCATTCGGACACAGGATTGGCGGGGAGGGAGGTTGGGGGTGGGAGGTGGGTGGGCTTGGGATTTGGCCATAAAGCCTGTTTAAGGTACAGACCCATGGAGCACATAGAGGAGGCTGGAGCCTCCCCTACGGTAAGTGTGCGAATGTGCCCTTGTCGTGGGGAGGCTCCAGCCTCTCCAATACTGCGTTGGATTTGACACAGGCCGGCCGACCTTGCCAATCCAGGGCAGTGTAGGATAGCGCTCTCAGTGTGAAAGCTGCTTTTTCAGCACCTTCCCCTGGCAAAATGTGATTGATAATACAGGCCTACAGTATAGGGTGGGCCAAAAGTAGATCTATAGAACTGATTGGGTTATGGTATTTTATTTTTAATCATGTTTTCTTTTTCTTTTACAAGTACAGTCAGTCCTCATTATCCACTAGGGTTAGGTTCTGGAAATACCGATAGTGAATTCACAGATAATGAATCACTGATCCTATGAGATCAATGGGGTTGCGTGCAAGAGGTACCTTATCTGCTGTCAGAAGAATCCAGCAGAGACCTCAGAAAGCCAGCAGAGTGCTGCTGAAAGTGCAGTGGAAATCACTCCTCTCCTGCACCGTTTTAGCCAATCTTGGCGTTGCTTACTGGCTACAGCAGCAGGGGAGAGGAGGGATTTCCATGACAGGGTAAGGCTTCTTGCAAAACTTAGAGCTTTGCCATCCCTGTAGAAACGCCTCTGCTCACCAGCTGTACTCATCAGCACTTGAAAATTGGATATGATTGGGCCCGTGCACACCTACATTCAGAGTCTCTCTCCTTTCATCCATTGAGAGACCCATCTTGAAGTTGACAGAGTGACCCATCACTTTGGTGGCAACAGCTTGCTTGGGTACTATCATCTGTGCTATCTCTCTGTGTATGTATCTATTGGTGGATGGTAAAAGACTTCCCCTGACAGACCTTTTTCTGTGTTGTGTTCAGTGTCCATGTTCTAAGTAAAATTGCAATGTGTGTCATCTGAGAGTCTATTTCTGTCCACCAAGATAAGTGTGATCCTGCTTACTTCTGGTAGCAGGCATTCTTTGGATGAGACATAGAAGCTAAAGGGAAAGGACCAGCCCATTTCTAGCCCCGGGGTCAGTTTCTAACACCTTTGAAGCTAACCCATTATACAGGAAAGGCTAGAAGTAGGCATTCAGTTCTGATTAGGTCATGGTATTTTAATTCAATGTTTATCCTTCCGCATTTACAATCTTTCATTCATACCAACTATCAGTTCATTCATAAATCATGTGGTCCCCTTAAAAAGCCCATTCACAGATTCAGGGTCCCTTTAAATTCCAAAGTCTCTCTCTCCATGTAGGCTGGCCAACCAGGGAATCCCTTGACCCAGTCGAATCTCCTGAGCACAGGCACTAGCCTCCTAGTCTGAGCTGTGCAGTAGATCCGACACACGCTGGTTGTTGCTGTTTTATTTAATGCTGGTTGTTTGGCATGTGGATCTTAAACTGCAGGCTAACAAGATTATCCAGCAAGAAACCACAGGTTAATGAGCTTAATGCATGTTTTAGGAGTTTAACAGTGAGTTTTAGAGGTAAAGGAGTTGTTTTCAACCTTGCACTTCAGGTTCTTTTTGGAAATGAAACCGAGGTGAGAGGTTAAACTTGTGCTGCAGCTCTGCTCTTTTTCATGGCAGGTTCCGGGTTTGGTTCCCACCACGCTCAGTTTGTTAGGTGGTCAAATGATGTGCTAAGGGGGTGTAGTCTGCCACTGTAGCTCTTGGTGTTCCTCACTTCATCTATATAACAATGACACAATCCAAAGTGGAGTTATGCCAGTGTAACAGCAGGCACAAGGACTTGTGTGCCTATCAGCAATCTTCTGTGTCTCTCTCAGAGGTGGGGGAGCTGCCTGCATGCCACCTGGGCAGTCCCCACGAAAAGCAAGAGAAGTTGGACGCAAAAGCAAAGACTTTAGTTGCTTCCCTTGGTCAATGTTATGAGAATGGGGCGCTAAGGTACTGTCCACTTCAAAGCAGTGAATTATGTTTATGCTTTATGTGTACCAATTAAGCTAGGTACCCTCCTCTCTGATGAGGGGAACATCTCCTGGTAACCTCCTTGTTGGCATATGTCCATCTCATTATCTATAAAATGTGACTGATAAGAACATCCTACCAATTATCTGATGAAAAGAACCTGGGACATATAGCTTTGTGCTGTCAACTAGATTATTTCTGCCAATTAGCACTGATTTCCCAATAAACAAGTGGTGGATAGGATTGGGCTGTAAGCACTATTTGGCAGGTCTTACTTCTGTGTAAAAATGCATAGGACTGGATATGGATGCATTCTTACTACATCTAGCAGGAAGATCTCGTGTGTGTGTGTGTGTGTGTGTGTGTGTGTGTGATAAATAAGTTATATATCTGGACTCCAGGCATTATTGACTCACGTCAAAGGCCTGTCAGCCTTGAGGGCCTGTTTGCTCTGTATTTTGAGAAAGACAAACCAGGAGTGCATCTTCTGTATTGATTGACTGATGGATTGCATTTGTATTGGTCTCTTCCACAGACTTATGAGTCACAAGAAAAAGTACAGGAATAAATGAAACACCAGAATACTGCAGGGTATGCATTAGAAATCCCCAAATCAGAGTGTGTGTGTGTGTGTGTGTGTGTGTGTGTGTGTGTGTGTGTTTAATAGTTTTAATACTGTTGGGTTTGGTGTTTTAGGTTGTGGTTTACTGTTGTTACCATGCTTGCTCTTAGACCCATATGGTGCACATTTATATGAGCAACAAATATAACCTGCATATATAGGAGACTTTAACCATTGGTCATAGTGCACTGACCAGGTTGGCACTGCCAGCAGTTGCAAGGAAGTCAAATTATTTATTTATTTATTTATTTATTTATTTATTTATTTATTTATTTATTTATTTAT
>JAJKFI010000056.1:1199556-1228362 GCA_029204185.1 Lerista edwardsae
TATTTATTTATTTATTTATTTATTTATTTATTTATTTATTTATTTATGTCCGCCTTTCTGCCCTAAGGCACCCAAGGCGGCTTACAACAATACAATACAATACAATACAATACAATACAATACACTTTAACAATTAAAACAGTAATTTAAAAACAATATTAAAATAATTAAAATTTAAACAACAAACCCCGTGGATCATAAAATATAAAAAGAGGATAAAAACCAGCCAGCCTGTCAACAATTAAAAGCTTGTTGAAATAAAAAGGTCTTCAGTCCCCGCCAAAATATTACCCAAGAGGCAGCAGTTCTCAATTCTAAGGGGAGGGTATTCCAAAGTTGGGGGGCCACCACCGAGAAGGCCCTATTCCTGGCTGCCATCACTCTCACCTCTCCTAGTGGTATAAAAATTAGTGTTTATTACAGGGATTTTTGCAACAGCTAGAGGAAAAATTCACATACAGTGAACTTGATTCAATGGACTTCTGCATAGTGGAGTCCGGAAATAATGTACTCTGTCTACTTTCTGATGCTCAGAGAAGTCTATTAATCAGTGGTGTCATCTAAGGCTCTAGGAACCGGAACGCTGACCGGGACTGACCTGTGATTGACAGCCCGTCCGTTCCAGTTCCACCACCGTCCCGCCTGCCGCATGGGCTGTCCTCGGATGACGCGCCCCACTGCCGCTCACCCAGGCACCCGGCGCGCACCCCACCTGTCCTCTCCGGCGAGCAGGTGCCCCCTCCGCGGCCACGGGCACTTCGCTGCGCCCCGTCCATCACGGAGCGGGGCGAATGGTGGCGGGTGGGCAGAGCTAGGCCGGCGGAGCATTCCGGCTACATAACACCACTGCCATTAATCATCTGAATTAGAGAGTAGTGCCAATGGAGCTCTGTGGTGGCCTGATCTTATCTGGGCCTTGCACTGCCAGAACGCAGGTTCCAGCAGCATAAGATCCTTTGGTGTGCCACCATTGTGCTCTTCTGGCGTGCTGCCACAAATGGGGCAGAGGATCTGCTGCTCTCTGTACATTAAGGGTGGGGGTGTCATGGGCAGGGAGGAGTTTCAGAGCAGGAAAGGGAGGCAGAGGGTGATTTGGAGGAGAGAGTGGATGGATCCCAGAGATACCAATGTGTGCCAGGAGCCCCTCTCTTTGAACCTGCCCTTCCATCTCCTCAGACATATACCACTCCTATTGCTTGTGTAGGTCTGAGGAGACCCATAGCTCATCAGGAGGCTTAAGCAGAGGTAAGTAGGAAATATTGTTACTCACCTCTGGCAGGCCCAATTTTAAAGAGGCCTATGAGAGATGCGGAGCAAAAATAGCAGGGTGGCAAGTTAAAGTTCCACTCACTCACTCACTCACTCACTCACTCAATCAATCAATCAATCAATCAATCAATCAATCAATCAACAGGTACTTATATACCACTTTTCAACACGAAGTTCACAAAGCGCTTTACAGGTAAATAGGAATAATAATAAAGTTAAATGGCTCCCTGTTCCCAAGCCTCCCTGTCACAATCTAAAAAAAAAAAAAAAAAAAGGCATACCACCAGCAATAGCCACTAGAAAGACTGCGCAGGGGTGAAGAGGGACAATTACTCTCCCCTGCTAAATATAAGAGGAAAACCCCTTGAAAAAGTGCCTCTTGCCCAGTTAGCAGGGCTCAGTTAGCAGGGTTAACTCAAGTGAGCATAGTAGATGGCTACTGGATTCAGTAGCTTTACCATCTTTCTGAGCTCTCCCTTTATTCCTCTTATACCCCCCCACCCCAGTCTGGAATGGAATGGAATGTTACCATAAGAGCACAATCCTGACTGGGACTTAAGCTGGTGCAGGCCCTTTGCACCAGCTCCAAGTGTCACGAACATGCTGTAAAGCATGCTCCTGACAACTCAGGAGTAAGCTAGGCCAGCACAATGATGCACACTGGCCTTCTGGCACGTGATCCATCATAAGAGAGGGTGAGTTTGTGCTGGCCTGGGCAGGCTAGTGAGAGCGGGGGAAGAGGGTGTCAGGAGGTGGAATGGAGGCGGGGAGCAGTCATTTTTAGGTGGGGCGGGCATACAGGAAGGTAAATTGGACCTGGGAGGGATGAGAGTGGCTGCAGGCAAAATCACTTGGCCTAATGCAAGTTAGGATTGGATTTCCCGTGACTCATGATATGTGGGGAACAGAAGAACTTTCTGAAAGATTGCCACACCTTGTTAAACTTCTTAAGGAAAATGGCTTCCTTCTTTGCTGGGCAGACTCCCCCCACCCCCATGTCTAGTCATGACAAAAATGAGTTCATTTGCAAACCACTGATTTATGTTACCACCACAAGACAACACCGCGGTTTTATCACTACATTTGTAAAGGGATGTCCAAGAATGCTGGGTATTTTATGAGTAAGAATAGTTGATCAGCTTGTTCTGTGCCACACAGGCATTTGAAATTTTTTCATTAGTGCAGGCAGGAGATTCAAAGTTTCAAGCTTCTTGTCTCCTAAGAAGTAAAGTAGGAGCAAAAGTGAACATGTGTATTTTCTTTTTGTAAAGTAAAAAGAAGATTGTAGGGTTTAGGCTTGATTAAATAAAATCTCAATAATAGGATGTTCCCTACAGTAGAATGATAGTGGCTGTTCAAGAATGCATTTACTTTTCCAGAGTATGTGCCCTGACAAGGTAAACACAACATTTTTCCCCCTTCTCGGAAGATTCTGAGCCATTTACTTGCTGACGTTAGTTACAAAGTGACAGAAATTATCAGAGTTCTGGGAAGTAAGTCTTGGAGTTAGCTGTAAGGTTTTTTTTTTAGAGCTGTAGAGTTATTAACTTCGTATTTATCACTGTGGGGACACACACACATATGCACACACCAAAAATCTGAATGTTGTTTTTCCAGGAATGAAAAAGGTTTACATTCAGTGCTGCGCTTCTGCACAGACAGTGGCCAGTGTTGTTGTCAGCAGTGCTTTTTAAAACACAAGTACCTGTATAATTTGGTTGTGCAAAGGAACATGGGGATGCAGGTGAAAGTAAGGTTTCTAAGAAACCAAAAGAAAGGCGAGGTTCAATTGAGTCTGGCTGAATTAGCTCACTCACATTCTCTGCCTGTCTAGAATAAGTGCAGATAGCTATTGATTCTGTCTACAGCTAACATTCACACAGCACTGGAGTCCTAGAGAAAATGTTTAGAAGGATAAGAGAGAAGGGGAGGGGAAGAGAGAAGAATTCCTTAGAAGAAGGAGCAGAGAAGTAAAGGGAAGAAATGTGGGGGAGGGAGAAAGGATTATAGGGATATTAGCTGGGCTAAAAGGAAGAAAGGAAGTTTTAGGATTCAGGAAATGGGGGTAAAATAAAGAACAAGGGACAGAAGTGGGGATGAGAAGGATTTAGACCTGGGCTCGCCAAACCCTAGTCCGTAGACTGGATTTCCCAAGTCCCTCCCCCCTGTGAGCAGTGAGTAGTGTTCAGCTGCTCTTTGGCTGTGATCCACCCGATCTGGGCATAGGGACACTCTGGGCAGTTGCATCTATGGCACAAAGTTCCAGCAGGCTTTGAACCAGGATGCTGCCATAGACGCAACTGCCCAGAGTGTCCCTATGCCCAGATCGGGACAGGGAGAAGATTTTTGTTACATGGCAGTCTCCAGTTTGGAGATGGCTGGTTTGGACCAGCAATTTTCAACGTTTTTCTTCTCCCAGCACATTGGCCTCCATGGTCTTCTCTATGGTCTTAACCTCTTGTGATGTGTTATGGAAATTTTGGAAGATACCCCAGGGAGATAGGGAATGGTATCAGCAGTGGCCCCTTGTCCATATCAGCCAGGAATTACAAGGTTAGCCCCAGGGCCTTTGCCTGCAGCTTGTTCACAGCTGCAGCCAATTGGGGATAATAAGGACCCTGGGGAAAAAAAGTTGCTCCTGGAAAGAACAGTGTTGTAGGTGTAGGAGCAGGAAGTTTGGAGTGTGGAAGGCGGATTGTGGAAGGCAGGAGTTTGGCAGTGTGACCTGATTTGAATGGATGGACTGATTGTCGAACAGATGTATGGACTGGCTGGAGATTGCTGTTGGAACTAAGGTTATTGGAGACTAGGGAATTATTGTGTGGCTGCCATGCTCCTGGAGCCACCGAGGAGGCAGGAGGCCAGTGTGGCTCAGCAGGCAAGCTGACTGCCTTTGTTTGGTGGTGGGGTTTTGTGGTGCCTTGGCTGGGCTTAGGGTGTTTTGAGCTGTTTGTTTTGTGGTGATATAAGGGAAGCAAATGTGGACATGAGACTAGAGAAAGGGAATTTGGCAGAACATGATGTCACTTCCAGATTCCAGGAGACTCTTCTGAGTTTGGTGGATGTTTCCAGGGCAACTGCTGTAGTAATGCAAGAAGGCAGACAGACAATTAGTTACTACAGATAGTTGCCCTAGGAACAGAACTGTGGTACCAGAAGAGACTTTCAGCCATTTTCAACCACTGTGCTCCAAATTCCTGTGGCACATCTGTGGACCTTTTGCAGCACACCCATGTGCTGCAGCAGAATCTGCTGGTTGAAAATTGCTGGTTTAGACTAGGGCTGGTTTAGACTCTGGCCTGAGGGCCAAATCAGCCCTTTGGAAGATTTTTATCCAGCCCTTGGCAGGTGGTGGGGCCGGCCTACAGCAACCTGCTGAGGGAGATAAATATAGTGCAACCTCTGTATCTGCTGGGATTCTGCTCCATGAATACCGGGGTCACCATTTAAATACCTTTATACAGGCATGCCCCAGTATCCATTCTGGACCCACCCCTACTCCAGTAGATACCAGAAACAGTGGATACTAGGAATGCCTTTTTAAAGATAGGGGAACATAAGCGGTTTTGCTGCAACAAGACAAAAAAAGAGATTTGTTTAATGTTCCCCTATCTTTTTAGAAGGCGTCCCAGTATCCATGGTATTCGTGGATAACTGAAACCATGGATACCTAATCAATGGATACTAGGGCATGCCTGTATATGAAGCAGCCCTTGTGCCAAAGTTTGGAGACCCTGATTTAGACTGTCTAGGCCATGACAGAAGGCTGCAGCTGGAAGCAGCTCTCTGTAGGCTGAACCAAAGGTTACAGGTAAGGGGTAAAGGGTGAGCCTAGAAGGCAGCCAATAAAGTTAGCACAGAGCTAGTCTCTTCTACTACAGAACAAGTGACAGATGGGAATTTCATAATAATTGCTGAAGAAAAGAGTGATCTGGAGGGGAGAAGACCCAAGTTGCTGGATGAGTCAAGAGAACTTGGTGGGTTAGAGGCGATTCTTGGCTTCCAACAAACTCTACAGAAATCAGAAAAGCATCTACTCTCCCACACATATTACAGCGTTCACAGAAGGGAGACACAATCACCGTCAGTACAGTCAACGTACAGTCAACTTGACTTCACAAAAACATAGGAAAGGTAGGTATTTGGTGGGTCTTTGGCAAGGCTGCTCCCTGGATGTAGGTCACTCTTCCTGCATCTATGAGGCTTGAGACCACTGTGTTCCAGGAGCTGAGTGGCAAGCAAGGCTCCTTGAGCAAAGAGGAGTCTCAAAGATGGAAGGAGGGCAATGAAACAAGCCCTTAACATGCACAAAGATTGTAGCCTTGATGGAAGCAGGCCAGGTGAAACAAACTTAGTGAGGTTCCCAGGGGGAATGCTTTCAAAGCCATTCACAGCCACCAGGGCAAAGCGGAGGAGTCTCCTCTATAGCTGCAAGTGGCTCTGAAGGCAAGGGGAAGGAGCTACTTTACACGGTGCTTCAGGCACCTGAAAAAACCTAGCACCTTGCCCCCCAAGGAATGCCACCTTACCTGGAAGGAAGGAAAGGATGATGGATAGAAAGGCAACCCAAGATGTTAGCTGGCCAGCCTACTCTGATTTCAGCAGTTTCAGTAGCAGTTTCAGTAGCACTCGGGGAGATAAATGCTTCTGAAATATTGTGGCTCTCAAACATCTTCCTCATGGCTCCCAAATATCTGAAGTGTATTGTATGTGGTTTTTACATTAAGCAGACTTGGCCACCATCTTCTTCTGGGGGCACAAATAACACCTCTTTCCCTTGCAGAGGCAGCTGTTAGAGTCCTCATGGATAAGAATCCAGTATTGTGGAATTTAAGGTTCAACACTTCTAAAGGAAATTTACCCTCAGAATCTTTCCAATTGCAAAGGAATTGCAAAAGCCTATTTACAAGCTTGACACAAGCAAAATAATCACACCGCCACCCCCTTTCCAGCATCCCATCTTCCCATATTTTCAATATGGCTGCTCTAGGTGCTTTGCGACTCACCTAAAATTGGCTCACGACACACTGGTGGTTCCTGACCCACACTGATCTAGACAAATGTCCTCTAAAATTTGTTTAAGGTTTCACACAGCAGTGACTCACTTGAGATCTATAAGCAAAGTAAGCATTTAATTAGTGTGTCTTGTTAAGTTGTTTATTCTGCCGAAGGAATTGGTAAGGCTTTCAGGAGCTGCTGTTCTTTTGTTCACCCTACATATGTTGGCAAATATTCCTCCGTATATATAAAATGTTGCCATATTACCAAGTAAAGTAGATTTTCTCCAGATTTTAGGCATCTTGCCCAGTGCCAGTTTTGTCCACTAATTGCTCCGGATTATCAGCTTTCACTTGAAAGCAGAAACAACTTCCTAGGTGCTCTGGAAGCAGAGCAAGCATCAAAACATCATATTTTGCATGTTCAAGAACCTGCTTTCTCCTTTCATTTTCCTAGCCCAGCAATTTTATACCTTTTTTTAATCTCATCATGGCACATGTCTGACTGAGATGCTTTTAAAAGGGGATTGGACAGATTTCAAGACGGAAAGCCCACCACAGGTTACAAGCCATGATGGGTACATGTAACCTCCTGATTTCAGAAGTAGATGATAGGGGAATTTTTTATAATTATCCTCTTTTCCTGCAGTTCTGAGTTGAAGCCTTTATGCTAAGCAACTTTTAGTACAAGATTTCTTTATTTTTGTTGATTCAAGTCAATTGCCTTGGAAACACATGCTAGACGTTCAGATGCTAAAAGGTGCTTGCTCTTCCCCAAAGAGTTCACACATTTTATAACTTTTCTTTTGGCTTATTACATATTCATAAGGCAAGCTTGGCTTACCGCCATATATAGTCAAACTTTCTTTGCTCTTCTCTTGTGCACTTCCAAAGATCACAGTTCTTGTTTACTAAGAAACAACTGCATTTCATAGTATAGGTAAGGATTCAAGAATGGCCCTCTGGGCAGAACCCAAGAGCTTCAGTCTAAATCACTACACCTTTCAGCAAAACCAATTACATAAAAAATGATTACATAAAACTGAGAAAAACATGATCATACAACATTATATTTAGGCTTACATTCCTTCAACATAGGCTACCCCAGAATGCCAGGATACAAATATCTTGTTGTTGTTTTGAGGCATCTGGTGGGCTACTGCAGTGGTGTCATTCAAATGATTTAGGAACAGGAACTCACTTTTGATTGGCACTTGTCGGGAACCTGGAACCAGCCACGGAGCCCATTAGGATCCGGAACGCCCGTTCTGGCCCGTTCCCCCTGAATGACATCACTGGGCTACTGTGAGATACAGGAAGCTGGACTAGATGGGCCTTTAGCCCAATTCATGGCAGTGAAAACGAAGTGGAGGAGAGTTAAGGGCTCTGTAAGGCATATGTGCTGTCATATTCTTATGAGATGGCACTAAAATTGTAAAGACATGCCATCAGTATTTTTTGAAAACTGAAGGCACACCACACTGCCCAATAATCCTACTAATATGTGACCCTTCCACAAACTCCTGCAGCAAACCTGCAGACCATTCACGGAACACCCATGTGTCATGGCACAGTGGTTGAAAATCACTAACTACCCAACCCACTGGGCAAGCCTGAGATTGATACGCCAGAGAAGCAGTGCTTTCTTTCCCTCTCACAAATGTGACCTTTGGAGATAGGAAAATAGGTCAGTCCCAGGGCGCAATCCTAGCCAACTATCCAGCACTGGAGTAAGGGCAGTGCAGCTCTGAGGTAAGGGAACAAATATTCCCTTACCTTGAGGAGGCTTCCATAACTGCCGACCAATTGCAGGATGCAGCACATGCCCCATTGACACAACTATATCAGTGCTGGAAAGTTGGTTAGGATTGTGCCCCCGGTGCAGTTCTCTGAGGATGGAATGTACTGGTCCTTTTTTGAAGCCATGGTTCCATGCTTATGCCCCACTTATCCAAAAGGTGAGAAATTCAGGGCTCAGTCCCAACCAACTTTCCAGCACTGGGTAAGAGCAATGTATCTCTAAGGTAAAGGAACAAACACTCCCTTACCTTGAGGAGGCTTCTTTGACTCCTACTCCACGGCAGGATGCAGCACATGCCTCACTGGCACACCTATGGCAGTGCTGGAAAGTTGATTAGGATTGCACACTCAGTGGCATTCCTAGAAGGGGGGAAGAAAATGCTATGGTTTGCATACTCCTGAAAGTGGCCCCTTGCCCTCACCTTCAGAGCCTGCTGTAAAAGCAAAGTGGAGGAGAGGTAATAGCTCTGTATGTCATACCTGCTTGGGTGGGGGGGGAGGTCATGTCATCTTTATGTCAATAAAATGTGCTGATTATAAGGAGAAAAGACTAGCATTAAGCAGCTTCCAAAAATCCTTGAAAATGGCCAACTGCCTTCCTTACATATTGAAATACAAATAATGTTACATAAGTGTTCACGTGTAAGTTTGACTACAGTACACAGAGGAAGGGTCTATACCAAATATAAGACAAGTGTCACGTCCCTGGGATGGGCCTGGTCCTGGGGTGGCAGGCTCGAGGGGTCCAATGGGGTTCATACCACACCAGGTGCGTCAGTACCTGTCGACTGTCAGCAGGAGGAAGCGGAGAGCCCCAGGGAGGTTGAGCCGGTTGAAGCGGGTAAAGTCAACCTCAGCTCAGTCGCAGGGAAAGGGGGTTTCTTCACCCTTGGTCCTTTACTCTGGAGAAGTCCAGGAAACTTTTATGGCTAGGTCCTGCCCCCGAGACTCCACCCCTTCCTCTCCTCCCAAGACAGGCCTAGCTCTCCAGAAGGGCACGTGGGGGGGGGGGGTTTGCAGGATCGTTCCTGGTCCTACTCTCCTTCCCCAGGGTTTTGGCTGATCCTTCTCCTGCTTTCCCTGTGGGGCTGGAAGCTGCTGCCGTTCCTCAGTCCTTGGCTCCTTGAGGGACCCCAGGTGACTTGAGGGACCCCAGGCAACAATATTTTTTTTTTCATATAACAGAATGAAAAGTTCAATTTAACAGAAAATAGGTTATCCTTGCTTTCCCCACCTTACACATTTTACAGACAGACTTGCGATAAAATGCCATTATCAAATAGATTATTTTAGTACAGACAGTATTAGCAAAACCAGAAGTGATTATTAATTCTAACATCATCTAACGTCACTCCGCCAAGGGTTTTGTCTGAAATGCTTATCAATTAAAGAGTTCGAAGCATCTTCGGAAAATCTATCCATCTAGATTCTCCCCTCTCTTCCAGACCATCCTTTTCTTCAGCACTTACTGTAAAATGCCCCTTGAGGAAATTAGATGTTGCACTAGAATATTAGCTGACAACCAGCCTGAAAAGTGGAGGGCATGATTCCTGATCAGCAGAAAGAGCAATGATGTATTTTTTTTTATTAGCCTGAAATCCCCATTTATCTTCAAGGACAGTGAATCCAAGGCTTCTGGGAAATGGTAGACCAATTCTTCAATAGTTGCAAATCAGGAAGCTCACCAATTGATCATTATATCATTGTTGCATGAGACTGAAAGAGAGATTCAAGTTAACTGGTTGGCTGCTAGAATTCCTTGGGGATTTTTTTTTAAATCAAGAAATTAAAACTGTGGACAAATTAAATGAATCAACAGAAAAATTCTCTTACATTTAAGGCTTACAATACTCCATCAGTAAATTGTGTTATGCCAGTTCATGATACATTCTTCGCAGGAGAATGGCCCCATTCAGTGGCATCATAAGAGCTGGTGTCACCTGGTGCAGGGTGGGGACAAGCAGTTAGGGAGCGGGTAGGGGTGAAACAGGGCAGGGGGAGGTGGCAATGGCTTAAAAAGTCTGGAGCCCAGGTCTGTCACGTTTCCCAATGCAGAGCCCAGGTCTATCTGCCAGGAAATGGTCAGTCCAGGAAATGTCTAGGTGCCTTCCTTTGGTGCCACCCAGTGTGCCACCCACATACCCCACAACACCCAAGTGATGACACTGGTCCCAGGTGATAAAGGATGAGTGTTCATGGTGCAAATACCTCTTCCCTCTCTCCCAGGTGAGTTAGGGCAAGTTCCTTAACTATGGGAAGTCAGAGGATTGTCAAACATGTTCCTCTACCTGCACTACTAAATCTGCTATAAAAGTAGGCTTAGCCATGCATGTAGAATGGGTGGTTTGGAAGAAACACATACGAATAAGGAAACTTGCCTGGACTCACCTGGACTAGAGAGAAAGGGGCCAAGATGCACACAAGCATGCATATCTTACATCACATGGGGCTATTCGGATGAGGAGAATAGCTTCCAAACTTACCTTCCTTAAAATAATGATTGTTGGATTCTAAAAGATCTTTAAAGTCTGCGAGTCTCAATCGACAACCTGCCATGTCCATGGATTCCACTCGGATTATTCTAACCACCTGTTTCACCTACATCTTCCAGCTGACTAGGCCTCTCATTAGATTCTTTTCCCTGTTTTCTCAGTCTGCCTGTGTAACAATGTCTGCAGTTCTTTCATTGCTGTGCTAAAATTCTTAAAGAAACTCAGCCTTGCTGTGTTTGGGACTGATTGATTCCCTCTGCTTTGCTAGCACATAACACTTTTGGGTTGCTATTTATGCACAGTTACCTGGATGTAAGCCCCATTGACTATAATGGGGCTTACTTCTGAGTTGACGGTGACAGTTGGGTGTTTAGATTGATAGATCTTCAGGTTTTTGGAAAATTCTCAATCTTCTTGAAGATGTTGGCAATAAACCTTAACATATGCTGAAAATATTCAAAACAAAGCTGCAGCTTTTTGCAGGTTGATTGTGATACTTATTTTGAAAGATCCATATTAGGAGTCGATCTGTCATACATTGCAGATAGAAAAAAGTACACTTCACGCACTGGCTGTGGCACATCACTTAGAGAAATGTTTTTTATTGCCGGCTAAAAAAAAGCATTTATGACACATTTAGCCAGCGATATAGAAGCATTGTCAGCAATGAGGGCCACAAAATCGGGCCCCAAAACATTAGCAGCATCCATTATTATGCAATGCTGATGAAAACAGCACTGATTTATGCTGAAGGAAACAGCTACAATTATGGTGATTATGATGCAGTCCTTAAATTAGAAAGCCAATCTGAAACTTCTCAGCTAGATGACCACTTATTGTGCTGGTGATTAGCCTGAAATAATCTCCAGAGCCAGGGATTTCAGCGAGGGCATTACTACTGCTTGAAATCTTATATGGTTGATGGCAAATGACATGCCATTTACATATTACAGAATGCCTGCTAAATTAGCAAGTTGGGCACTTCAAATAAAACCTGTGCTAGTGATTTTATACTGCTTGGCTAACAGGTTGCACTTTAATGCATCCCCGATTCCCTTTTGCTAAGATTCTTGTAGCCTCAATGATGAACCATCAGAAAAGGTTGTTGGCCAGCAAAGAATGTTGATCCTCCATTTGATTTGATACAAGGTCCAACCTGTTTTTCTCCATTCACTGTACCAGCAAATAAAGATGGTTGTTTTCATTCCTTCAGGAACACTGTATAATGCTAGTTCAAGACTCCGAAGAAAGCCAAATCACCAAGGCATGGGATTTTATATATAGGAAATTGCAGGATGGTAGGGGGAAACAGATAATCAGGTTTTACAAAACTCATACAGCTGCTTACAGGATTGAAAACACAGGGAACAGAGATACAAACATGATTTCCTTTTTTGGTAGCACACATTCTGAGAAATGTTCTCATTATCGCACTCTTTCTGTTTGTCAGTGATATTTGGCACTCAATTGCAGCATAATGCTTTAAGAGTTACACAAAATTCTGTGGAACATAAAATGTGTCTGCACTTTAGATTTTGAATGAGACTAGCTGTGAAATTAGCAAAGGAGTTTTTTTCCATTGTTTATTGTGTTTTGGGAAACTTTGGAGAGGGGTTAAAAAGGAAATGTTCTTTGCATACCCAGACTAATTATGATACAATTTAAGATGGACACTCTAGAATCAATAAGATTATTTGATCAAGTGGTTCAAAAACTCAGCTAGAACATCTAGTCTCTCTCTCTCTCTCTCTCTCTCACGCACACACTCACATACATGCACATACTTTTTTTAAATCTGCAAACCAATGTCATGAAATGCTATGTTAATGGGCTGGTCTTCCATAACAGCTGCATTGCCACAATCCAGGGATTCCCAAAAAAAAACTGTAGGCCAGAGGTTCTTAAACTGGAGCGTCACTGAGAAGCCCTGTCCCTTTAAGGGGCAGGGGAGGGGAGAAGGTAGCACACCAGCGAGCATGGCCTGGCCACTGCTGCAAGTGGCAATGAACACAGGATGACTGCACAGGGATCAGGAGGGAGGCAGGGAAGGGGTGGACCAGGGTGAATGAGCATAATGTGGAGGCGATGGGGCAGGAAGTGGTGGCAGCACTCAAGCCACTTTTTTTTTTTTTTACAATGCACATCAATTAAATCTTGCATTTAGGTCTTAAGCAAAAAGCTTTGTACGACAGAACAATGGACCTAGTTTTATTGGACTTAGGGAGATAGACCTAAGGTAGGTAGACCTCTGTAGGTAGACCTGGGTTAAGAAGACATAAGGCCCAATCTTATGTAACTTTCCAGCACTGATGCAGCCACAATGCTGGCCTAAGGTGAAGGGCACACATTCCGTTACTTTGAGGGGGCTGCTGTGACCCCCCCCCCCCACCACCCTGTTGACAGACCTCGTTGGCCCAGCTGCATTAGCCCTGGAATGTTGCATAGGATTGGGCCCATAATAAAGTCCATTCTACCATGTCATGCCTTTACCTCACCTTGGGCCTTGCCTATGGTACCCACTGGCTTGACCACACTATAACTTCTTCTGTAGCCTTGAGCTAAACATGGCTCTGATATTTTCATGTTGCTCCATGCAGAATAAGAGGGCAATTTTTTTTCTAGGACCAAACAGAGGAAGCATGGGGGATAGGTAGTTGAAGAACCAGCTGTGAGCTTCCTTCTTCTCACTCTTGGCATCTGGGGAACTTTGGGTAGGGCAGGGCTGGGTCTCCTATGTTATCCTATCCTGTTGCTATCATAACACAACAGAAACATCCCCTGTGCCAAGTCCATTTGAATGTTAGGGCCAGGGTGGAGACACTTGAACTCCTACATAGAGTTGGGGGTGTGCAAATATTATTCCACCCACCCCTAGTCTTCAGACTTTCACCAAAATTCTTCAGAGTCCCAACAGGAAACCCTATATTCATTTCAACTTTCTCTTGAGGCAAAATTTTGACTTAACTCTAGTTAGTACCTGAGTATCTTCCTGACAGATAATATACTCATATATATTTGTAATCTATAGCATGAGCTACTGAGGGAAATTCTGTGTGGACTGCCACCAGAAACAGATGGAAATATAACAATACTGGTACCTTTTGCTTTTAAAAATGAAACTTATTGACTTATTGACTTGGCCTTCAAGAGTGTGTGTTGTTGTTTTTTTGCTTTTGCACCCTTAAAATATGAATATTTCCTACTGGCCATCTACATGCTCTGATTAAAAAACAGTTTATCAAAAGCACCTGGGAAAAAATCCCAATACTTGGGAAAGAAGCATTTTGAATATCAGACTTTTATGAGGCCCTAAACCTAACAAGTTGAAGTACTTGTTGCGGCTGTACTCTTTGCCTTGCCCTAATTTTGAAGAGTCTTTTTTTTAAACTTAATTGCTATCAGTCTTTCAAATTTAATACTGAACAATTAGTCATTTGTTATACAATAAATATAAAAGTACATCCTACATTCTACTTCTTGACTGTTAAGGAAACAATGTCAAAATTATGAATTTGGGCCACTGTACCTGATCACAATTGTAGGGACAAAGAAAAAAAAACAGCTATAAAAGGGCATGTTTTGGCATATTGAGACTAGTGGTATTGTTAGAGCATCTGGGGCAAATAAAATTTTAACATGCCCATACGCTGCCCTGGCCCTCAGAAGGTCTCCTCAGTGCCCTCAAAAGGCACTTCTGGTTTTCACTAAGGGTGCCTTTCTAAGGGTGCAATCCTAGAGTGGCTGTAGGCTAGCATGTCAGTTGTGCCAGCCGGGGAGTGTCACAATGTTCCTCCAAGAGGAAGAAGGGCCAGTGCAGGGAGTCGCACTGGCTTGTGGATCCTGCCTCCATGCCACCCAGGTAAGTGAGAATGCGCTGGTCAAGTTCTGCTGGCATGGAGAGGGGTAGAGAAGAGTGGGGGGAGGCAGGAGAGAGGTGTTTTGGGATGTGGGGAGGGTGGAGAGAAGGAGGGCCCATGGGTGGACCAGCCCAGGGAGGGGGGTGATGACAGGATCCAGCGGATGCCAGGATGCCACCCCAACCCTGACCTGGTCGGCCTTGCACAGGCCACTTGGATTTGTGGTAGCAATTTTGCTAGTGAGGATCTAAAAAGCCCTATTGGTGCTGTTGGGGCCTAACCCAGGGAAAGGGGGAAAAAGCCTCCAGCTACCTCCTATACTATGCCAGATACCAGTGGCGCCAACTTACCTTTCAAGTCGTGGGTGCCCATGGCCACGCCCCTGAAGTTGACGTGGCCACGCCTCCTGTCATTTCCTGAGCCCAGGATGCGCTATCGTAACCGCAATTGTGTGCCCTGGCCTCGGGAAGGGGTCTGCTGGCTTGACAGCCGCCTCTCCCGAGACTGGGACACACTACCACATCAAACCGGCAGACCCCCTCTTGAGCCCAGGACATGCTACTGCGGCCACGATTACGCGCCCCAGCCTCGGGAAGGGATCTGCTGGGCCGATAGCCGCCTCTCCCGAGACCGGGACGATCGCACATCCCGGTCTCAGGAGTGGGTGCTCATGCCATTGATTAGCATGGGTGCTGGCTGCCGTGGGTGCTGGTGTTTCTGTGGGGGCTCTGCCCCCATGGTAAAATTCCGTGTACGCTGAAAGCCCCGCAGCCCCGTCAAGTTGGCGCCCACGGTGGAGACAGTGCTGGCCTGCCTGTTCCAGTGCAGTGTCGGATTGGGCTGCCTGGCTTTAAGTGGCCTCCTGACATCCTCCTCAAGGTGTGGTGCCCTGGGCAAAGTAGCTTCCTTAACTATAGTGGAGGCCTAGCAGAAAGAAACACAACGAGGCATCACTTGAACATATTAAAACTAATAATAGAAAATTGCCCTGGGTTGCAAGCCTGTCCCGAAGCAATGAACCAAAAGGCACACAATTCCAGGAACTAGGTCCTGCGACAAATCTGTGGCCCCAACCCTATCCCCTGCCAATAGCACTGATGCAGATGTCCCTATAATATTTTGCACTTACTTTTTACAATTTTGGTATGGCATGTGTCAGTACCCCCCTCCTTACCGGGAACAGCCACATTTTACTCCCTCTGCATCCCTCCTTGGACCAGAAGACTTCAGGAGTGTTAGCAAGGACATGATTACTTGCACATCTTGATATATGTGTGATCTACTCAACATGCCTTTCTGCTATTTGCATTGGCAAGACAGGTCCGTCTGTTTTGCAGGAGACTAAATGGACACAAATCTTCTGGCACATCATTCTCCTGATCAGAATAATACATTAATGAACTGTAGACAAAATGATGGCCAAAACCTCTTTTGGACCTCGGCCACCATACAAAAGAGGAGACAGAAAAAAAGAACTAATTATTTATGACAACTCTATTTGAAAAGACTTAAAATAGAAAATGAATAAATTCTGGAAGAAAAAGCGACCAAAGAGGAGTCACAGAAAAAAAAAGTAAAATGTAGATGCACACAATGTAACAGAAAATTAATCCTATTTAAAGCGGCGGCCTTAAATCCACCTTACCGGGTTTTTTGTTTTTTTTTTAACCGTTTTTTTTCCCCTCTAGCAGCTTGTCCTCAAAATTATGGAATCCAATCCTGGCTTTATTAAGACATTTTTTTTTTCTAAAATGGAGGATAATGGAGAGAATATAGCTACACTAATGCGGAGAGAACTTTTCAAAGAACCTGGGGCCCAGTGAATGAAATCCCTTAAAAATGTAATTCTCAGAAATAATCTGAGTACTTTCCAGGCGAAAGAGCAATTCGAATTACTTTTTTGTAGCAATCTCACCACTTCTTTCTTGATTGGAAGTCATATGATGGTTGTCATAGTAGCCAGCATGGGAACAGTTTCACTGCGCCAAGAAAAAGGTAATCAGTAATCAATTACTCGAAGTAATCAGTATTGCATACCTCTTAAAATATTACTTTTCAAATCCGGTAATCAGCAGTGTGCTACAGCTGCTCCTTCAAGCTACTTTGATGACTATTTGCACCAGGTTTGCTCTTCATGTTTCCAGCTAAAAGGTCTCTCTGACTTCTGGATAGACCCATCTAGCTGAGCGCACAGGTAGAAGAAGATTCTTCTTTTGGACATTAGCAGGGGATTCCATTGCTGATGTTACCAGGTTTCCTAACAGCCCAATCCTAATTTGCACTGGTGCAGGCTGGCCACATGGCCTCCACCATTTACAGCAGGTCTCCTCAGGATAAGAGGGTATTTTCCCCTTACCCTGAGTAATGTCCCAGACTGCCCTTTGGGACTACATGCTGGTGGAAGTCGAATTGTCCCTGACCCAGGAGGAAGAATATCTGCTGATCTTGCCCCCTCTTGTGCTTAATCATCCCCCATTCAGCCCACCCCTTGCCCAGAAACACTCTCTCCCCACTTCCATAATGATGCCCCTCCACCCTCTCCTACCTCCTATGCCACTTGGCACATACTCACCTCCACTGGCAGCCAGAGGCTCAAATCCCAAGTTGGCGGGCCAGCAAAGGCCATCCCAATGGTGCTGTTTTGCAAGTCTTCATTCAGTGCTTTAAGGTGCTTTTATGATGGCTCGCAACAGGGCTGTATTACCCCATGGCAGGGCCCCTAGGCTTTAAGGTTTTAAAGGCCTTTAAAACTCTTAATAAACAGGACAATATTATCCAGTAGGTCAAACAGGATCTCCTAACTTTTTGGCATGGGGGCTGCATTGTATATGACATGGTGTTAAGGGACAGAAAAAAATTTAAATTTAATTTTTTTTAAAAAAATAATAAATTAGAGACAGAACTTTTCCCAAACATAAAAAGCAATCTACAAGTAAAGAATCTAAAAGTAAAGTGGGGAGGGAAAAGGAATTGTATGTGCACTTATCATGACTGTTTGTGTCAATTCATGCGTGGTAGGGGCACCGACTTGCATTCAACATTGGGGGGGCCCGTAGCCATGCCCCTTGACACACCCAGAGGTGTACCAGCGCCCATGGCATGCAATGTCATGACGTCACAACATTGTGATGTCATGATGTTGGGGGTGTGGCTTCTTGCCCCCATCGTTTGCCAACTTTGGCCAAGCCATGATGGAAAGAGAGCTGTCCATCTTTGCCCCAGCGGCGGCAGAGCCAGGAAGGTGCACGGTTTCTTCCTGCTGCCGCTCGGGCAGTTTTGCCAAGCGGCGGCAGGAGCCTGCGCATGCTTGGGCTCTCCAGGCAATCCCTGGAGAGCCCACGCATGCACAGTGGTTGCCTCACACTTGGCTCTGCTCTTTTGGGGTGGGGGAGCCAGATATTAGGGTGGCTCAGCCTCCCCCCCAAAAAAATATTGGGGTGGCAAACCACCAGTGGGACACTATGAAGTTAGCGTCTGTGATGTTTGGGGCTGGTCTGTTTGGAAGGGGTAACCAAACTATACCAGATGTGACACAAAATCATGTAATTGGCCCTGTTTTTGAGTGGTGCTCCTCAGCTTCAGCCTACTCAGCCTAATGGATAATACAGCTCTGGCTCACAATGAAGAAGAAACCACTAAGCTGGTGCAGCATGAAAGTAGGATTGTGCTGCAAGACTCTGATGCAGCAGACATTAGGAATGATTCAGGACTCAATCCAGAGCCCTCCAGTGTGAGCGTTACAAGTGTACTGCTTGCGCTGGTGTCATAAAAGCAGTGATGTCATGCAGGGGGTAAGCGGGGGTACGTGAGTACTGGTTTCTAGGATTATGGCTGGCCCCGCCCATTCACCCGCCCACTCGTCGACTCCGCCCCCTGCAACATTTGAATTTCCTGCATGTTTGAGTTGCCTGCACATTCTCAGAGCCAGGCAGGCAGGCAGGCAGGCAGCGTGCGGAGCCTTGCCTTGCCACTGAAAAATGAGCTGCTCTGGGGTTTTGGAACTGTTGGGTCACTTTAACATGATGCCAGGCCTCCTTAACATGTTCTGGGGGTGCAGTGGAATGCTGTTGCAACTGTTGGGTCAGTTTAAAATTGTCTGAGGCCTCAAAAAGGGCTTTTTTCATGTCATTTCCTGCCACGACATCACTTCCGGCTTATGACATCACTTCTGGTGGGCGGATCCCGACACGTGCCAATCAAAAGTGAGTACCTGTTCTTAAATCATTTAGATGACACCACTGCATAAAAGTGCCGTAAAGCACGTGCAACATTGAAGGTAAGCTCTTATCACCCACACTGCAGCACCACCAGACCTTCTCTGCCCAAAAGCAGTGACGCAATGTTGGTGAGAGGTAAAGTTAACCCTTGTCAGTGTTGCAGGGATTCTGGGTGGGGTGGGAGGGAGTTCCAGGGCAGGAGGTGGGGTGGGGTGGCATTGTGAGAGGGTGAGATCCAGCTGTGGCTTTCACCACTGGATCTTATCCCTGGCAGAGGCCTGGGCAGCCCGACATGGGGCTGCTCGAATCACTGCTGGCAAAATAGCCTTCTGACCTTTCTCCCGGGGAGACCCCAGCAGCTACTTAGCTGCTGCTGGATGCAGCGGTAGCCTTTTGGCAGCCAGGCACTTCTGGATTGGGCTTCCTGAGACTTTAGGTGGACATTAGGACTCTCTACCATAGTGTTTCTGTATGGACCACTGTGTCGTCCATGGGTGACTCCCCAGAGGGGCAGGACATCTGCAGGCTGTGGAGGGTATGTAGGCGCTGGAGCACGGCACGGTTGCTGCATGGAAGCAGACGAGACCTGGAGGCTGTAGCTCTTTGGAATGGTTTTATTCTGGTGAGGGACTTTACATTCATCCGCTCCTCCTAAGTAGAGGGGTACCACGTTACCTCACGGGCCCCCTCTAACACCAATATAGTCAAGCAGGAAGGGGTCGGTAGGTCACTGTGTCATCTCCTTCCTCTTCTGTGGAGCCGGGACCCAGGACCGTTGTGGGTGGTCTAGCAACCTCTGGGTGTCCCCGGCCTCTTCCCCCATCTCTCCCATTGTCTGGAGTTGCGGGGTGGCTCGCCTCGCTTGGGAGTCTGGAGATGGCTCCCCTGCCCCACCTCCTGGTTGGGGTTCCTGGGTTTATCACTAGGTATGGTGGAGGGGGTCGACACCACCCTCGTCCGATGGGGGACAGCCCTGGTTGCCGGGCTCTGAGGGCCTGAAGGAGGGGGTCCCACTCAGGGGCGGTATTGTCTTCGCCCCTTGTCGCAGGAGCACCCCCTAAGGAGGTTGGCAAGGGAGGAGGATGGCCAGTCCCCACCTTCACCCAGCCTCTGGGAATGACTGCCTGCCTCTCCGGCTGAGCTCCTTATGAGCCCTGGCTCGGAGGGGCAGAGCTCCGCCCCTTCTGACAAGATTTCCAAGGGGAGATCTCGCAAGGTCTCCCCTTGGTTCGTTGCCGGGGCTATGGCTGGTTGAGGCTGGAGCTGCACTTGTGCAGCTCCTCCGGGCCTCCCAGGTCGATGGGGCTGCGCGCCCCGGTCGGAGAAGCTGCGGGCGCGGTGGAGGCTCCAGCAGGGTGCCCGCTGCCCGTTCCGTCCGTCCCCGGGGTGGGCAGGAGCCAGGCATCCATGGCCTCTGTGGAGCGGCCACCGCCAGGTTTGCCCACCTCCAGGGAGGCAGGCCGCCGCGGCCCCCATGGGACGAGCACTGCCTGGCCCGCTCCTCCCTGCTGCGGGCAGGCACCCGTCGAGCGCGGGGCTCCCCGGGAAGCATCGTCACCGTGCCCCTGATGCCTTGGGCCGGCCTCCTCGGGGTTGTTGGCTGTCCTCTTCGCCCGCCCCGGGGGTCAAGGTAAGGCCCGGCGGCGGGAGGGGGGGGCCAGGGCTGGGTCCGAGGGCAACAACCACAAAGACTTACTCTATCCCCTTAGAGAAGAATCACCTTCCCTACCCAACTATTATGGTGCAGCATCAGCCAACAGCGCCAGCCCAAGGCCACACTGGACCACTTGGGTGCCAGCCAAACCTGGCTGGTGCAAGAGCAGTTCTGGGTGGGGAGAAGGCAGGCGGGAGGAACTGAAAGGGGGTGGGTGGGCTGGGAGGCATACTGGCCCGGGGAGCCTCCATCCCCAGGCCTTGCGGCCCCAATGTGGGCTGCTTGGCTTGCTTGGAACTGCACTTGCTAAACAGCAGGCGCGGATCCAACCCAAGCCCATCAGGGCGGCTGGTGCCTACCCTGGGGCAAAGGCACAAACGTGTCCGTGCCCCAGGGAGGCTCCAGCAGCCTTCTAACTTGTGCTAGATACCGCCGGCCTTGCCATTTTGGTGCAAGTTAGGATTGCGCCCACAATCACTTAACATTTTCTGTCTATGTGGCACTTTAGCTAATGCACTTTTATTCATGCACTTTGGTCACCTATAAAGGAAAAAAAAAGGGAAATATGCTCGACCATTGTGCTGTGGTCCCTCTCTGCGATAGCACACAGACAGAATGTACTGGGCTACCTTGACCTTTAGTTTGACCTGGCATAAAAACGGTCATGATCATTTTTAGTGCCCTGTATGGCCGACGCAACATTGTTGCATCGGCACTGCATCATTAGCGCTGGCTCGGGGGTGCTGAGGAGCCAGCTATAGCACTGGCCTGGAAGTGCAACCGGAGAGCTGCCCGTGCACCAGCCGAACCCAGCTGGCGCAGGAGCGGATCTGGGTGGGAGGGAGGGTGGAATTGGGTGGGGTGGGCAGAACTGGGTGGGGATGGGCAGGCCAGTGGGCATGCTGGCCCAGGGAGAGGTTGGGGTTGGGATGTGGCCTTTAGCCCGCATCCAAGGCCTCATCCCCATGCAGCACGACCCTGATTTGGGCGGTGTGGACTCTTCGATTTTGTGGGCACAGATTCGAGGACCGCATCAG
Source organism: Lerista edwardsae (assembly GCA_029204185.1). Taxonomy (NCBI): domain Eukaryota; kingdom Metazoa; phylum Chordata; class Lepidosauria; order Squamata; family Scincidae; genus Lerista; species Lerista edwardsae. Next base: position 1,220,880 of record JAJKFI010000056.1, read on the forward strand.
GGAGGCTGGCACCTCCCCAGCGGCAAGGGCACAAATGTGCCCTTGTGCCTGGGTGGCTCCAGTCGCCCTGTAAGCTGCATTGGATGCAGCACAGCCCCACTGGCCTGCCTGCTCTGGCGCAGCTTAGGATCAGGCTGTGGTTTTTCTCCATTTTGTTCCACATTACATATAATAGCCCATTTAAATATAATAGCCCATTTAGCAGAATTGTACAAACCTTCAGAAACAGGAGACATTGGATGGCTTTACAAAATCCTTGTCTGAAAAATACTTCACTTTTTTTCACTTCTTTGACTTCTGCTTTGGATGCATTAGAGAGCTCTAACTTCAATGGATAAAATGATAGATTAAAAAGTGCCTGAATAACTTTGATGCTCACAACTTTGTGCCAGATACTAAAGAACAAATGCTGTTAATCAATAGCCGCATTTGAGGGTACATTAAAGAGGCACCATTGACATAGCTTTGGGCAAAGCAGGATAGCAGGCTCTTCGGAGATTCAGGACCTGCAGCTACCATTGCCACCTACATGTACTCTCTTCCATTGCTGCTGGGGCTGTAGTTTTGAATATGGTGCATGTGCAAGGTATTCAGAACAGCAGAGAGAGGCTGGCAGAACTAGCCAGTACTTGCATAGCAGCCTACCCTCTTCCAATAAAAAAGTAGCAGCATGCTTCCATCTCTCTTAATCGGACAGGCAGCCCAATCTGGTACATCCAGTGCAGTGTAGGAAATTGCTGGAGCTCACCTCAGGGCAAGGGGATATTTGTCTTTTTACCCTGAAGTAAGCCCCAGGCAGCCCTATGAGTCTGCTCAGATCTGCACCAGCAAAATTGCAGGTGCAAATCTGAGTGCCTGGATTGGGCCCATGCGGCACAGGGACAAGGGTTAGGATTATAGATCCAGCCTAATAGCCAGACCCTGGCACTACCACCCCAGGCCAGCCCAGTCACGGGGCCGTCCTCCTCCTTCTGTTATGGCTGCAAGTGTCATCACTGTGACACCAGAGCCTGCTGCTTTCCTGAGAATTCAGCAGTAAGTTAGGTCAGTGGTTCAGAAATTGTGGGTTGCATCCAGTAGTGGGTCATGAGCCAATTTCACGTAGGTCACAAAGCACCTAGAGCATCCAAACTGAAAATATGGGAAGATGGGATGCTGGAAAGGGGGAGGGCTGTGTGGTTGTTGTGTCAAGGTTGTAAATAGCCTTTTTTTTTCTCTTTTTGATTCACTTTGCTATTGGAAAATGGCTGAGAAATAACCCAACTTACTGCTGTATTATTAGGCAAGCAGCAGGCTCTGGTGTCACATGGACAGCACTTCTGACTATGACATCATAGTCAATGACTATGATGACATTTTCGGTGGGTAAAAAGTGCGTCCCGGAACTGAAATGTTTGTGAACTACTGAGTTAGTAAAGCCATTTTCCAATAGCAAGGTGAATCAGAAGGGGAAAAGAATTGGACCTAGAGTACTGGTCCAATTCTGGGCCAGGGATGAACGGAGCCCTGAGTGCACCCATGGCAGAGTGACGAAACCGTGCCCCCAGCACATCGCCCAGCCATGCCTCCCTGTGCCCGGAATAACTCAATTTTGGAGCGGAATGGACGCCAGGGAGGGAGGAAGGGCCAGACAGTGAGCGGGTTAGTCCGTGGACTCAGAGCAATAGCGCCCCGCTGCTGCCCGCGCCCATGGCTCGTGCCACCCCAGGCTACACCCTTCCTCCGCCTCTGTTCTGGGCACCTCAGTTCGAAAAAGATGCAGCTGAACTGGATCAGGTTCAGAGAAGAGCAACAAAGATTATCAGAGGGCTGGAAAACAAGTCCTATGAGGAATGGTTGAGGGAACTTTATATGTTTAGCCTGGAGAAGAGAAGAAGCCTGAGAAGAGCTATGATAGTACTTTTCAAATAGCTGAAATGATATCATATGGAAGAAAGGACAAATTTGTTCTCACCTGTCTCTGACAGTAGAACTAGATCCAATGGATGCAAACTGCAAGAGAGGAAATTCCATTTGGACATCTGGAAGTAATTTCTGATGGTAAGGGCGGTTCATCAACTGAACAGATTGCTGAGAGAAGTGGTAGTGTCTCCCTCAATGGAGACCTTCAAGCAGAGACTTGACAGGCACTTGCTGGAGCTGCTCTAGGAGGATTTTCTGCCATAGGTAAGGGGTTGGACTAGATGACCTTGTAGGCACCTTCCAACTCTATGATTCTATAATAATAACCATACAGCCCTTCCACTTTCCAATGTCCGCTCTTCCCATCCTTTTAATGATGGCTGCCCTAGGTGCTATGAGACCCACCTGAAATTGGCTCATGATCCCACCTAGTGGGTCCCAACCCCTAGTTTGAGAAACACTGAATTCTTCTTTCAGACATACTTCCATGTCGAGGACATAAACTATGCTTGCTTCTCCCCTTGTGAGTAAGGATCTGTAAAACTAAGGAGAGGAGACCGTAGGGACTAGATGAGCAAAATATGCTCTAAGCTCTGCTTTGATGAAGTCCTTGTGCATGTACAAGAAAGGAAAGATAGACTACAGCAGGATGAAGGTAGTGAGTCCAAGGGGAGAAGCTTCTTGCTATTTTCTATGAAAACCAGCAATCACAATACAGCCTGGATGACCTGCATTAGAGAACAGACGTTCTGCCACCCACAGAATGGAATTACATATGCTAGAAAGGTTGTGCAGTATGGTTCTCCCACTAAAAAGCTGTATAAAGCATGTACTTTTTTGTAATCAGGCATTTCTGTCTTTTATTTTTACACTTTCATCTCTCTGTGAGATGCTTTTACAGATGTTTCAAAAAGGTACGAGGTATCTCCCTTGACAGTCTATGTGGGTGGATTCCAAAGATGTTCACTTCCATTGCGCTCATTCTTTTCATCCAGAACGGAGGGTGGCAACCCCCTCTCTGCGTACTGATGGAAAATCTGAGCTTTGAGGTTGACTATAGTGTTCAGATCAATGAGGTCCTCAGAAGAGTTAACAGAAGAAAGTCAGAGAAGTAGGCAAGCCTTAGGAAAAGTGGCTACCTTGTTCTTGGTCAGTCTCCAAGCCTCTGGAAAAAACCTCTGAATATGCAAGACAGTTCAGGAGGACATGGTGGAGGTGATGAGCTACAGCAGGCCAGTTTACAAGGTCATACCACCCAGAGGGCAACCAATGGTAGAAATGAACAGGTGGCAGATTTACCATTTTTGGTTTGGCTGGAGTTCATGCCAACAAGAACATAATGAGACGGGGCAGGGATGGGCAGCCAAAGGAGGCAGGGCTCTCAGCGATGCCGAATGTGCTCCTTTCTGTTTCTAAGTGATTGCTTGATCCGAGGTGGGGTGGGGGCTGAGCTGCCACTGCTGTGAGTCCTCTCGGAGACTGTCCAAAACACTCCAAGGGTCCAATTCTTTCTAGAACCGAGGCAGCCATGCCAACAGGGCATGAGCTGCATTGGGATGGGGGCGTTCACAGTGGCCTCCTTAAGACAAGTGACTATTTGTTTCCTTACCATGAGGCTGCATTGTGGCTGCACTGGTACTGGAAGGTTGGATAGGATTGGGCCCCAGGTCTGTCCAAGAGACAGTGATGTCACTAGAGTTTGCATCACCCAATGCAGGAGGTCAGCGCGTCACCTCCCCCGTGATGGACCTTCTCCTGTCCCAAACCATACAGAATAAAATACAATATTATTTGTAAAACCTAAATGCAGTGTTTTACACTCCATATGCCAGCAAATATGGCATGTGCCACTCCATATGCCAGCAAAGTGCTGCACTCCATATGCCAGCAAATTTGGAAAACCCAGCAGTGGCCACAAGACTGGAAAAGATCAGTTTACATTCCAATCCCAAAGAAGGGCAATGCCAAAGATTGTTCAAACTACCGCACCATTGCACTCATTTCACATGCTAGCAAGGTGATGCTCAAAATCCTACAAGCTAGGCTTCAGCAATATGTGAATCGAGAACTACCAGAAGTGCAAGCTGGTTTCCAAAGAGGCAGAGGAACTAGAGATCAAATTGCCAACATTCGCTGGATCATGGAGAAAGCAAGAGAGTTCCAGAAAAACATCTACCTCTGCTTCATTGACTATGCTAAAGCCTTTGATTGTGTGGATCACAACAAACTATGGCAAATTCTTGAAGAGATGGGAGTACCAGACCACCTTATCTGCCTTCTGAGAAACCTGTATGCGGGCCAGGAAGCAACAGAACTGGACATGGAACAACCAACTGGTTTCAAATTGGGAAAGGAGTACAACAAGACTGTATACTATCACCCTGCTTATTTAACTTATATGCAGAGTACATCATGAGGAGGGCAGGACTGGATGATTCACAAGCTGGAATCAAGATCGCTGGGAGAAATATCAACAACCTCAGATATGCAGAAGACACCACTCTAATGGCAGAAAGTGAGGAAGACTTAAAGAACCTTCTGATGAGGGTGAAAGAGGAAAGTGCCAAAATTGGCTTGAAGCTCAACATTAAAAAAACTAAGATCATGGCCACCACTCCCATCACTTCCTGACAAATAGAAGGGGAAGAAATGGAAGCAGTGACAGACTTTATTTTCCTGCGCTCCAAGATCAGCGCAGATGGTGACTGCAGCCATGAAATTAAAAGACGTTTACTTCTTGGGAGGAAAGCTATGGCGAACTTAGACAACTTAATAAAAAGCTGAGACATCACCCTGCCAACCAAGGTTCGCATACTCAAAGCTATGGTATTCCCAGTAGCTATGTATGGCTGTGAGAGCTGGACCATAAGAAAGGTAGAGCGCCAAAGAATAGATTCTTTCGAATTATGGTGTTGGAGAAGACTCTTGAGAGTCCCCTGGACTGCAAGGAGGTCCAATCAGTCCATCCTACAGGAAGTCAAGCCTGATTGCTCCCTGGAAGGACAAATCCTAAAGCTGAAGCTCCAATACTTTGGCCACCTCATGAGAAGAGAGGACTCTTTAGAAAAGACCCTCATGCTGGGAAAGATTGAAGGCAAAAGGAGAAGGGGGCGGCAGAGGATGAGATGGTTAGATAGTGTCACCAAAGTGACGAACATGAAGTTGGGTGAACTCCGGAAGCTAGTGGAGGACAGGGAGGCCGGGCGTGCTATGGTCCATGGGGTCGCGAAGAGTCGGACACGACTTAGCGACTGAACAACAAAATGCGGTGTTATCACTAGAGTTGGTGTTATCCTATCAACTTTGTTTGTTTGATGGTTTAACTATAGTGCTGGTCAACAAATCAGTAACCAACCAACCCCCCCCCCAAAAAAAAACCCCATGGCCAATTTAATGACACTCACACAAATAAGAATTCATGATTCATGGAAATGAGAGCTGACTTATACTAATGAGAGCTGAACCTTATTGGTTCCCTGCTGTGTCATAATAACACTTCATTGGTAGAGGCAGTCTAAAACGGTTTTATTGGGGGGGGGAATTTGATGTTATTCAAAAAATAAAATTTGCTGAATGTGGGGTCATGTGTTCTTATTCAAAAATTACATTTTAATCAATTGTAAATCATGTTTATCAATTGCAATTGCTGTAAATATAGACCGAGAAGGGACCATGTAAGGTCTGCATACTGTTGGACTACTACATCATGGTCAATCTGCTCTTAAAGCAAAACAGAAAAAAGCCCATGTGGTTCAATGAACCAAATGCTTCCAGATAACAAGGCCATCAAGGGAGCACTTCATTGGTAGAGGCAGTCTAAAATTGTTTTATTTTGGGGGGGGATTCCGATATTATCCCAAAATAAAAATTGCTGAAAGTGGTGTGTTCTTATTCAAAAATTACATTTTAATCAATTGTAAATCATGTTTATCAATTGCAATCACTGTAAATATAGGCTGAGCAGGGACCATGTAAGGTCTGCATGCACAGACAACTACATCATGGTCAATCTGCTCTTAAAGTAACACAGAAAAAGCCCATGTGGTTCAATGAACCAAATGCTTGCAGACACCAAGGCCATCAAGGGAGCAGGGCGGGGGTTTACTACAGCCACAGGACCTAGGTCATTTGACACCCAGAGCCCATAAAAGTTTCATACCCCCATACAGCAAAATTATTTTTTATATATTTTTCACACTTTGTACACTCTTCCTCCAAGGTGTTCAGGGTGGTGTGCATGTTTCCTCCCCTCCTTTTATCCTCACAACAACCTGGTGAAGTAGGTGAGGCTGAGAGATAGTAATAGTCATGACATGACATAAATAATAATAACGGCCAGAAAATAAATGCAGTGAATATTTCCCCACAAGGAATGGATGAATGTCAGTGACCTCCCCTGCTATGGCTCCCTTGCACGGAGCACAATCCTAACCTGGAGTTAGGCCGACACAGTTAGGCTAGCAAAGTTTGGCTGGCACAAAGGAAAAAGTATGTTTGGACCACTCTTGGAGTCAGAGAGGCCACACAGACGTGTGCCATCCTCCCTGACTCGGAGAGTGGTCCAAATGTGCTTTACAGTGGCTCTTGTGCCAGCTAAACTTTGCTGGCCTAACTGTGCCGGGTTAGGATTTCACTTTCAGTGACATACTGCTCCTGCACCTGGAGGTTCAGTGTAGCCATCATACGTAATGGGCACAATCCTAACCAACTTTTCAGCACTAGGGTAAGGGCAATGCAGCTCTGAGGTAAGGGAACAAACATTCCGATACCTTGAGGAGGCCTCCATGACCACCCTCTGACTGCAGGATGCAGCACATGCCCCATCAGCACAGCTATGTCAGGGCTGGAAAACTGGTTAGAATTGCCCCCAATGTTACATAGGAGTTATATTTTTGCCTTTTTTGTTTTTGACCATTACATAGTGTTTGAAAGAATGAAGATATGACACACTATTTTTTTCCATTGAATTCCTCATGAAATTCCTCATGAAATTCCATATCAAATGGTATATAACATGATGGATTAATCCTTAAAATGCTGAACAATCGTTTTAAAACATAAAAAGTTTTATTTTTTGGCCATAACGTTTGATAGAATAAAAATATTACACTCCATTGTTTTCATTGAATTCCTCATGAAATTCCACAGCCAACAGCATGATGGAATTATTCCTTAAAAATGCAATTTTAGCAATTTTGGTCCCTAGTGGTGTCAAACCCTCCTGTGCACGTCACCTGATGTGGCCCACAATCCCCACAACCCCCTAGCCATGCCACTGCCAAGAGGCTAGAGCTTGCAGTAGCTCAGTCTCCCTTGTGACGGCATAGGTACTGGGGAATATGAGTAGACCCTATAATGCCTTGCGGCATGACATCAGCTGGGAGTTCCATGCGCTGTGCCTCTCCAGTCTTGGACGTTACTGAACAGGGGTGCAACAGGTCTGACAAAACTGAGCAGTCAGTCAGGTTTCAATATCCACAGGTTTTGGTATCTGTAGGGGTCCCAGGAACAGAACCCCTGCAGATATCGAGGGCCCTCTCTCTCTCTCTCTCTCTCTCTCTCTCTCTCTCTCTCTCTCTCT
>JAJKFI010000056.1:1239821-1305562 GCA_029204185.1 Lerista edwardsae
ATTGATTGATTGATTGATTGATTGATTGATTGATTGATTGATTGATTGATTGATTGATTGATTGATTGATTGATTGATTGATTGATTGATTATCACACCTGCTGTATATGGATGACCTAAAGCTGTATGGGAAATCTGAAAGAGAAATAGAACCACTACTTGCTGTAGTTCACAACTTTATTAGTGATATTCAGTTGGACTTCGTACTGGAAAAATGTGCCATAATGGCAATGAGCAAAAGGAAAGTGGTGAAAAACAAAGGAATAAGATTGCTAAATTGAAATAAAATGAGATAATTGTCCCCAGAAGAAAGCTACACATAGTTGGGAATACTGCAGGCTGAGAACATCAAGCACAAGGAAGTAAAGACTTGAATCAGCAGAGAATGCCTAAAAAGGATTAGAAGAATACTGCAAGCAAGTCTAAATGGTGGAAATACCATAAAAGCCCTTAACACTTGGGCAGTGCCAGTCATTCGATATACAGCAGGAATTGTTGACTGGACCCAAGCTGAATTGGATGTTTTATATTGGAAAATATGGAAAATAATGGCTATGAACTGAGCCCTGCACCCAAGAAGTGATGTCAACAGGCTGTACTTGCCTAGAGATGAAGGTGGTAGAGGATTACTACAAATTAGACAGTGGAACAAGAGACAAGAGGTTTGGCAGATTAGATTACAGAATCAAAGGAAGAAATGCTGATGCAAGTAGCAAAAGCAGGGTGACTGAAGTTGAAGAGTCAAGAAAAGAATACAGGAAAGAAGTGACAGTAGCGGGCAGAGAAGGATGGCACAATAAGGCCAATACCTGAAAAAATATTGCAGGGAAAGTGGATGATGAAGAGACCTGGAGATGGCCAAAGAATGGTACTTTGAAGAAAGAAACAGAAGGCCTCATTTTAGCTGCAGAAGAACAGGCATTATGAACAAATAACCAGAGTTGAAAAATTGCACAATGACGCAAAATGCTGATTATCCAAAGAATACGACGAAACAGTTGAACACTCAGTTTGTGGGTGCATGAAAAAATATTACAAACTGACTACTTGGAAAGGCACAATAAAATGGCAGGGTTAGTCCACTGGAACATTTGTAAAAAGTACAATCTTCCAGTGGCCCCAAAATGGTGGCCTCTTATTTGGTGACCTCTTATTTTTAATACCTCTTATTTGAGTGTCATAGATAAGGAAAAGAAGAAGGTGACAATAATAGAAGTAGCAATACCAGGAATTGTATGAGTGGAAGAAAAGGAATTGAAAAGATCAAAAAATACAAGGATTTGCAAATTGAAACAGAACGGCTATGGAAAAAGGTCAGCATGCTGACGTTTTTAGAAAGCTTCTAAATCGTAATAGAAGCTTTAGGTGCAGTCCCAAAGAAACATAAGCAGCAAACACTCAAACTCACGGAAACCTTGGCTATGCAACTACAAAGGGCAGCCTTTTTAGGGACTGCCTACATACTGAGGAAATACCTCTGAACATACCAGGTCATTGGGAAGGACCCAATGTTTGGAGTATACCGGTCACACCTGTAGTGACTGCGAAAGTACCATGATGATGATGATGATGATGATGATGATCCCATCCAGAAATATCCCCATTCCAACTCACCAAATCATCGGTTACATTACCTTACCTTGAGGAGGCCTCCATGACTATTACTCCATTGCAGGATGCAGAACATGCCCCACTAGCACAGCTATGTCAGTGCTGGAAAGTGGGTTAAGATTGTGCCCTAAGACTCAAACTGCTCCAGTTCAAAGCACTGGAGATGGAAATATTTGGCAAGATGTTGAGATCTCAGATCTATGCACCAAATCTGTCATGACTCTGCTTCAAAATGCCAGCATCACCGAACTACATTCTAAGTGCTACCTACTCACAAAAAGAAAGAGAAACCTCAATAGGAAGTGTGAATAGGCCATTGGAAGGCCAGAGTAGCAGAGTAGTAGTAGGTTACATAAATTTCACTTCAAACACAAGAGATGTGAAGTGAATCCTCAGCACCACTTCTGAGCATGGCAGCTTGGCTGTGCAATGAGCATCCACTGGTGCCTACGTAGTTACTAATAGATGGATTTTTTCCCCTTTTCTGATTCTGCAACTTGCAAACAACTTCTGACACCACTAATGATGACACTTGTCTTCTATTAAATATCTGTGTATTGTAATGGCAGATTTCTGACACTGATGCTCCTGAATTGTATTTGGAACAAGGTTTGACAGTTTTCAAAGGATATGACTTAACTGATGTTGGCATACATTAATTGTAAAATGATTTTGGGCCCAGGTTTTTTTTTGGGGGGGGGGGGGAACGATGGCATCAGCTGCTATGCTATGCTTCAGGTTTTATATTTAAGGTCTTTTCAGGGGGCATGTAACAATTTACTTTGTTGTATTTTCAAATTTTTCATTCTACAATAACTTGGACTTGATGATGATGATGATGATGACGACAATGATGACATTTCATCTAGTCAGATAGGTGTTATTGACTGGCTAGTTTTCTCCAGACATGAAATCCTTCCCAAGGACCTAGAATGCCTGGCTGTTGTTGTTGTTGTTATTGTTGTTGTTGCTGCTGCTGCTGCTGCTGCTGAATGAATGAATGAATGAATGAATGAAAGCCAGGCATCCCAGGTGGCATTATCTTCCACGTAAAATTGGAGGTTGAGTGTTTCTACAAGTACAACAGGAAGTCTGAATACAAAAAGCAGAAATTTGTAAAGCAGTTGAATAGGTGGAAAAATAAACCATGGCATGAAAAATACTGGAGAAAAAAGTTATGACAGGTTTGACTTGGGCATGGCTGGAACTAGGTACCATCAAGAAAGAAACGAAATGTCTGTTTTTTGTTGCATAAGAAGAGGCACTACAAATGGATGTTATGAAGGCTAAAATCCAGAGAGCTGATGAAAATCCTAAGTGCAGACTTTGCAAAGAAAAAGGGGAGACTGTATCTCATCTGATATGTGAATATAATAAAATTGCTCAAATATTTTATGAAGTCAGACTCAAAAGAATTGAAAAATTAATCCACTGGTCATTCTGTAAAAAGTACGATTCACCAGCATTGAAAATTGTTTGGGAACATCAGGTCAACAAAGTGGTGGAAAATGAGCAGATCAAGACTTTGTGGGACTTCAAAATTCAAACGGACCAACACCCCAAACATAACACACCTGATATAACAATAACAGAAAATTGAAATGTCTGGATAATTGATGCTGCAATTCCTGGAGATACTAGGTTGATCAAAAAGAAAAAAAGGGGAAAAGGGGGGGGGAAGACAAAATATTGAGACCTGGCCATTGAAATCAGAAGACTATAGACAAAGCACACCAAAGTGGTCCCCATTGTCATTGGGGCACTTGAAACAATTTCAAAAAGTTTTGTGAATCATTTTACACAACTGCAGCTTACTATCATACCATCATTAGATCTGCAAAAAACGGCGCTTTTAGGAACATCATACACATTACACCAATGTCTAGTTGATACTTAGGTCTCAGATTGACACATATCAATTAATCAGTTCCAGTCAAAAAGGACTGTGATTTATGTAGTTTGAATGAGTTTAGCTCCAAGAGGCAAGGGAACCCGTGGGCTGGATAAAGTCCTCCAGACTTTTGGAGATACCTGCTTTAACCTAACTAATATGGATATATCACTGTTTCCTTCCTTTTAAAGATGAACTAATATAATAGGTTCATGCATATCTGCAGATATTTTTCAAATAGATCTGATTATTCCAAAAGAATGCAACTGTAAACAACCAATGGGGCTTCTTTTGAGACTATTGTTCTTGCCCTGCGGCTTTGTGCCATTGTCAATCCACTCTCTTCAATTCCCATCAGCAATCCACAATTCCCTAGAACCCTTCTATCTTTGAATGCATGGATTTTTTTTTAATGAGTTATTCCAATTTTTGTTTTCTTCATTTCATCTTTTTAGTCAGGCTTTATGAATTCTTTGGTAGATGGGAGCTGGTCATATATGTCAAACAGCTTGCAAACATGAATTTGGAATTCATTCCCCATAAACTTCTATTCTTGGAACAGCATTCATTAAATGCTAGGAGCCATTAAACTGCTTTTTTAAGAAAAGTCAAATGAGCAGACTGGGAAAGGAAAATCATGTAAAATAGCCCCATGTCAATGATGGGAAGTGATGTGTTGTCCAATCCTACAGTGGTAAAACTCTGAAAATGCTTGTATTTTTAACCTTTCACTCTACTGCTAACTTATGCTTGAGCATTGCTTCCTAATGCTAGACACTTTCCCCATCTGTAATGCTTAAGCTCTCCAAGCAAAAGAATGGAGTTAAAAAAACTCTTCTGTTCATATTAAGATGAGAAGATTCTATCCTCTATTTAGCAGTGAAATCTCTTCATGAAAAGTATTTTCCTTTGAATCTTAACAACATATAACCTCTCTCATTCAATGTCCTTCATTAAACCTCTCTTGTCAAATAAGAAAGGCCCCCCCTTTGGGGGGGGGGGGAAGCAGGCAAAAAAATATCTTATTTACAGTGCAATCCTATGCACATTTACTCAGAAACAAGTTCAATGGGCCTTATTCCCAGGTAAGTAGGGAAGGTTACATCCTTAGATTCTGAACCAGGCTTTCTCAGCCTCCTTCAGTTTAGGTGCCCACAAAATTGAGGTTGACCACCTGAGCATAACCAATTGCCAACAAACCCCTCTGGCATTTCAATAAACATGACCTTTAATTTTCTGCAAGATCTGTGTTATGTGTGGTTATTTATTTATTTGAAGAATTTATAGCCCGCCTTTCCCATGCCGAAAAAAATGTCCAAGGCGGCTTACAGAGAACAGCAAAGTATAATATAACCATAATACGTAAAACAAAAACAAAACATTTAACATTTAACGGGAATACAGAGAATGAAGAATGAAGCTAGACCCAATTCTCCTCATCAGGCCATTTGGAGGGTGGGAAAACAATTGACCAGGGGATTAAACAAACTAGGATAGTATCCCAGAGGGATAGAGGGTAGACAGCCAAGCATCATCCAAAGGCCAGATGAGATAGTATGATTTGAGCCCTATTTGAAAGGCCATGAGAGAGTGTGTAGTTCTTAGTTCTTCTGGAAGGGAATTCCATATTTGTGGAGCTGTTACAGAGAAGGCTCACCCCCGAGTTGCCATCCCTTTCACTTGGGACAGAGGGGGCACTTGAAGGAGAGCCCCTTTAGATGATCTAAGAGGTATGTATGGGAGAAGGCAGTCCTTTAGGTAGGCTGGACCTAAGTCACGAAGGACCTTGAAGGTCAGTACCATCATCTTAAGTTGAGATCGGAAGTGAATGGGTAGCGACTGCAGCTGCTAAAAGAGTGGTCCTACTGAGTCAAACCATCTAGCTAGCCCCTGTAACAACTCGGGCTGCTGCATTTTGTACTAATTGTAGCTTCCAAACTGTTCTTGAGGGAAGCCCTACATACAGCAAATTTCAGTAGTCCAGCCTTGAAATCACTAACGTGTGGCCTGGTCAGAATGGCTCAAGTATGATTGTAGTTGGCACACCAATCAAAACTGGGCAAATGCACTCCTAGCCACAGCTGCTACCTGGTTCTCCAGAGACAGCTGAGAGTCCAGGAGTACTCCCAGACTGCGCACCTGTTCTTGCAGGGCAAGTGTCACTCCATTCAGAGTGGTTGAAAGACTTAGTGCCTGCATCGAGGATTTCCTGACAAGGAGGACTTCTGTCTTTTCTGGATTCAGTCTTAGCCTATTAGCTTTCATCCATACCCCAACTGCCTCAAGGCAGCATCCCAGGACCTTCACAGCCTCTTCAGTTTGGGATGGTAAAGAGAGAGAGAGAGAGAGAGTCGAGTGTCATCAGCATATTGGGGACACCCCACTCCAAACCCCTGGATGATCTCCCCCAGTGGTCTCGCGTATATATTGAAGAGCATGGGGGATAGAATAGAACGCTGAGGCACTTCATTAATATGGAGTGCTGAGCAGGCCAAAGTGCCGAGCAGATGTCCCCCAGCATCACCATTTGGGACCTGTCAGCCAGGAAGGAGTGGAACCTTTTCAGAGTGGAACCAACTTGGCTAGCTGATCCAGAAGAATACTATGGTCAATTGTATCAAAGGCTGCTGAGAGGAAAAACATCCGCATTTCCCTTATCTAATCCACGGAGAAGGGTATCCATGAGGGTGACTGAAGCCAGACTGAAAGGGGTAAAGATAATCTGTCTCCAAAACACTTGGAGCTGGAATGCTACCACCCACTCAATCACCTTCCCTAAGAAAGGCAAGTTGGAAACTGGACAATAATTGTTTAAATTACTGGGATCCAGAGATTTTTTTTCGGGAGTGGGCACACAGTTGAAGTTTTTAGGATGCTCGGTATCACTCCCTCCTGCAAGGCTGCATTTACAAAGGGTTCCATCCAGTAAGCTAGCCCAGCCCAAGCAGTTTGTACTAGCCAAGCTGGGCAGGGGTCAAGCGGGCAAGAGGATGGTCTCAAGCTTCTGAGGATCCTGTTTCCCTCATCAGGCTTTATAAGCTGAAATGAATCCATAATAGGGTTTACAGAGGGAGTAGGGATGACTGTCTGAGGTGCTGGTTCACAGTCCAAGTCACTGCAAATGTGAACAATTTTGTCTGGTTAGTGTGTGTGTGTGTGTGTGTGTGTGTGTGTGTGTGTGTGTGTGTAAATATAGTCACATTTATAAAAGATCTGATCCTTGAAATAAAAGGGTGTCTCTTCAAAAAAAAAACAAAACACATAAATACCATGGCTTTTATGCTGTCCTTCATACAGAGCCCAATCCTGAATTGACCAGGTCCTGCAGGAGCAGTGGGTACCAAAACAGCAACTGCTGCATCCTGCGGGAGCTGGACAGCTGCCGGAGGCTCTTTGGGAGAAGGGGACATCCATCTCGTTCCCCCAGGGAAACTCCGTTTCCACAAGGAGCTCCTCGGTTCGCCACCAGCTATTTTGCTGGCAGTGAATTAATCAGCCCCATGTCAGGCTGCCTGCCTGAGCCAGAGCCAGGGATAAGATATGGTGGTGGAAGCCACCACCGGGTCCCACCCCTTCAAAGCCGGCTCCTCCCCTCCCCCAGTCAGTTCAACCCCCCTCCTTACCTCCCCCCTTTCCCAAATGGGCTTACTGGTGGCAAGCACTACTGCAGCACAGCCAGTAGTGTCATTCAGTAATGATCAGACGGAACGCGAGGCGGGACTTACCGCCTGATTGGCTGCTCATTGATGACGTGTTGCGACCTTTCCGAGTGCCGCGCGGGCACCCCTGGCTTCGGAGGGGGTGCCCGCTTGCCTGGGGGCGCGCTGGGTGCTGAGGAGGGCTGCAGAGGGGCGCGCCACCTGGAAGAAGCCCCCGCGGCGGAAAGGCAGGCGGCGACGCATCACGGGCTCCCTGTCAATCAAGGGGTAAGTCCCGCCTCGCGTTCCGTCTGATCATTACTGAATGACACTACTGAGCACAGCCCACCCGCCCACTCGTGTTGAGGCCTGGTGCTGACTAAGAGCTGCTCCAGTGTGACCGTAGAAGTGCTGCATGTGTGCTTTATGGCACGTTTGCAATACTTTCGCAGGCAACACCAGCTATATGTACCCACCAGCGATAAGGGCCTTCTGGATTGGGCCCACAATTGCTTACAATTGCATAGAACACATTCTGCAACAACAATAAAATGCCAATAATTTCACGTGCACCCTCTTTGTGCAAGCTATACATGTGCCAAGCAATGTCAGGATTCCATCTGGGTTTCTATGTACCAGAATGTTGTGCTTTCCCTAGGGATGGAACCAGCGATGGGATCTGCAAATTGAGAAGGGGAACGCTGGGCGGGACTTACGCGGGACTTCCACGTGATTGGCTGCCCGTCTGCAGTGTTCCATGGCTGCCCTGGCCTCGGGGGGGGCTGCCCCCGGTTGGTGCGCCCCACCACTGCTCGCCCAGGCACCCGGTGCGCCCCCACCCGTCCTCCACAGCGAGCAGGAGCTCCCCCGAGGCCAGGGCAGCCACGGAACGCTGCAGACGGGATGCCAATCATGTGTAAGTCCCGCCTAGCATTCCCCTTCTCAATTTGCAGTTCCCATCGCTGGATGGAACTCATGGAGTTGAACATGAATTTAATTATATTACTACAGGTAGACTTATCTTTGAATATAAATAAACATATGTTTTGTTCACTTATAATCCTTTAATCCTTTTACAGGGCAAATTTGATATTAAAGAACAAAAAAGCATTTAAAATAGAAAAATGGTATCAACCAAATATATAGCTATACTGAGGGCACAGGTCTGATAGATACAGGAAAGCACTCATAAATTAAAGCAGTCAATGATATTGGCAGTGGGCTCTCTGACAGATTCATGACAACATGGAGGAATAATTTTTGTTAGAAAGGAAAGGTTGAAAGATTCATGATCCAAAATAGAAAAATCCATCCTAGGATGGGAAACTGATCAAAGAGATTTGCGAGAGAAGCATTTTATTTTTTAAGAACCATGAGGTAGAAGAATTCAAGCCAAGAACAATTACGTAAATGCATCCAGAACACGTTCTAATGAAGTAGGTAGCGCTCTGAGGTAGCACCGTGAAGGAGACTTTTTTCCTGTCAGAACTGGATGTAGTCTGTGGAGGGTATATCACAATACAGACCTGAAGGGTACGCTTTCCAGTTCAAAGCTTCTGAGGCCATTGGCCTGTCCTGGGAGTTAAAACACTAGAAGCAGAATGCACTGCTTCACTAAGCAGGCACAGGCAGGAGGACAAGCTCTCAATATTTATTGTGGGCCTTGTCAATCGAGAGGCTCTCCATGCAGCCTCCCAATAATCCTACCTATTCTGCTTTGCAATTGAAGAGGACCCTCAGGTCTGGGAACATGTAACCTATGATGTGCTGGTGCTGTGTTTTGAGACAAAGCTAGACACTGGGTTTCCTGTGGTGCCCCTGCCCATCCCAACATGCTTTGGGTGCTACTATCGCCACCACTAGTATTACTAGATGGCAAAATGGTAAGTAGTGCAAGCACCATAATGTACAGTGTAAGCGGACCCTATCGCTCGCCAATGGAGCCTTTCTGGGCAGTGACAGCAACGCGCAGGATACGCCATTTGGTTTGGTGAACTTTGCCATCATTGCCCAGAATGGCTATGACAGCGAGTGGGAGGGGCCACTTACATGGCACATTGTGGCACTTAACAGTACTTGACATTTTGCCATGCCTCTAGGTGTTTTATTTGTTTTTTTTTTAATGTCTTATTTAATGGGGCGCATGGGCATTGACTGTGGCTTGATCTGCTGCAGCAATGTGCAGTGTGGATATGGCAGATGAGGCAGAACCACCCCACCAGAGTTCTTTGAAAAGTGCTGCCCCTGCTGCTGCGATGGCTGGGATCCTGCAAACACAACCAATGGGCACCAGCTGCTCAGAGTAGCAGTGGTGATCACAGCAGTGGAGGCACTTTTCAAAGAACTCTGGTGGGGTGGTTCTGCCTCACCTGCCACCCCCACATCGCATGTCACGGATCTGCTGACACTAAACCACTTATATAACCTACCTTGTACACTTGAAAAGTGATTATAATTACAATAATTTTGTTAATTTTGGATAAAAACACATCACCTACACTTTCTGCATTTCTAACACTGGTAAACACCAAAATCCAAGAAAAAAATAAAATTGTTTTCTCCCAACTCTATCTATTGCCCAAGATAATTTACTTTGTAGTCTGATCCGCCAGCCCATAAAATGCAGCACCAAGAAGGAAGCATGTGCTGCAATCTATGGTGGTGGTGGTGAAACTGATGGCTTGGGAGAGGTAAGTAAAATATCTTAATTCCCTGGAGGCTGCCTGGTGGCCAACGGATCTCCTTGAACCTACAGAAGCTCATTAGCCCATGTATGTCTGAGGAAAACTGGAGGACGTTTCAGTTTGGAAAAAGGAGGAGAAGACCTTGGTATGTACCATTCCCATGAAGATCTGACCCTGAACCAGCTCCAGTTTGAACTGCTCCCCCAAACAGTTCCTACTGACACCTTACAAGCTCTGGCATGAGGGGAGTGAGCCAGTGAACATAAGAACAGCCCCACTGGATTAGGCCAAAGGCCCATCTAGGCCAGCTTCCTGTATCTCACAGTGACCCACCAGGTGTCTAAGGGAGCACTCAAGATGACTAGATACCTGCATCTTGTTGCTACTCCCCTGGATCGGGCATTCTGAGGTAGCTTACTTCTAAAATAAGGAGGTTGCACTACCCATTATGGCCTGTAGCCTGCGATGGACTTTGCCTCCAGAAATCTGTCCAGTCCCCTTTTAAAGGCACCTAGGCCAGATGCTATCACATGTGGCATAGAGTTCCACAAATTAATTACCCTCTAGATAAAAAAAGTATTTCTTTTTATCTGTTCTAACTCTCCCAAGT
This sequence comes from Lerista edwardsae, assembly GCA_029204185.1. Classification (NCBI taxonomy): domain Eukaryota; kingdom Metazoa; phylum Chordata; class Lepidosauria; order Squamata; family Scincidae; genus Lerista; species Lerista edwardsae. The sequence continues at coordinate 1,250,256 of JAJKFI010000056.1, forward strand.
GGATATCCTCTTGTTCTGGTATTGTGAGAGAGGGAAAAGAACATCCCTTTATCCACTTTATCTGTCCTATGCATAATTTTGTACATCTCAATCATGTCCCCCCTTAGGTGCCTTTTTTAATAGGCTGATGAGCCCCAAATACTGTAGCCTTTCCTCATTAGGGAGGTGCCCCAGCCCAGTAGTCATTTTGGTCTCTCTCTTCTGCACCTTCTCTTGTTCCCCTATATCTTTTTTTGAGATGTGGCAACCAGAACTGTATGCAGTACTCCAGATACGGCCTTACCATCGATTTGTACAATGGCATAATAATATTGGTCATTTTATTCTCAATCCCCTTTTTAATTATCCCAAGCATGGAATCGGCCTTCTTTACTGCTGCTGCACACTGGGTCGACACTTTCATTGAGTTGTCCACCAGCACCCCAAGATCTCTCTCCTGAGCTGTCACAGACAGCTCAGAACCCATTAGCCTATATGTGAAGTTTTGGTTTTTTGCCCCAATGTGCATCACTTTACTTGTCTACATTGAAACGCTTCTACCATTTTGCTGCCCATTCCCCCAATTTGGAGAGAGTCCTCTGGAGCTCTGCACAATCCCTTCTGGTTTTCACTACCCAGAAAGTGGCATGTGAGTGGGGCCTCCAGCCATTTGCACTGGTTACCCTAGCCTTCATGCCATTGAATCAACTTTTGCACTGCTAGATTAGGTCTTAATGCCCGTTGATCACAAGCCCTGAATAGTATTGGGGCCTCATTGATGTTCAGTGACATAAAGACTCCATGTCTCATTACGAAACATCCTTTTATCCTGTCCAATGGTGAACAGTCACCACATGATCTCAGGTTGACCAGATATAATGGAGGTTAATACCTTTAACCATTGTGGAGAAGAGGAACTCGGGCATGTTTAGCTTTTGAAACCCTTCCATGATAGGCTGCACCTGCCAAAATTCTCTGTTCTCTACAGTGGTTAAAGGTATAAGCACTGTGTCCACCATTGGATCTGGCCAAACCCCTCCCCCCCCCCGATCTTATTGATAGGAAATCACTTCTGTCATGGATTTAGTAGCAGTTCCAAAATGTAGCTCAAAACGTTTGCAAGAAAGAAGCAACTATTACAGTGGTGTAGCCTTAGGGGTGCAAAAAATGTAAATCTTTTAAGACCGAGCCTTGTAAGCAGCCCCTCTCCTCACCGCTGGAGCATGTTGGGTGGTGAAACAACATGGAGGCTTTGTTTTCATTGTTTTGATCACCCCAACTGGCTCTGGCAGTAAAGGGGAGGTGCCGTTTACATGGCTCAGTCAGAACCCGTAAAATACGTCCCATTTGTACCCCTCTGGCTATGCCACTGATTGATCAAAACATGAATGCTTGTGCTTGCATATGGACACGCACTAACTTCCATGGAGGTGTCAATTTTCCACACCCAAATCAGATGTTGACAAAAAAACATGGTGCTCTGATACATATACACAACTCACTGAGATAGCAAATTACTCACCCAGTCCAGTAGAATGATCACCACAGGAGACTCCTGCTCTCCCTGCTTTGAAAATTTTTCCCAAACAGGATTCTCATCAACTGCCATTGCAGTATGTATTCACTTCCTAACACTCAGTGCTTTTTTTTTTAAAGGTACAGCAACACTGTAGTTAATTTAAAGTTCACCACTGTAAGCAAGCATCATTATTTGTAGACCAGCTTGGCATTAGCACTTCCACTCCATTTCTTGAACTAAGCAGGAATAATGAGCAATTGGGTGATGCAAACCCAGGAAACTGAAACTGGCAATATTTCAAGACAAACACCACAGATTAGAAGCATTGCATACTGAACCTTGTTTTTGTTCTTCAAAAAATCAACTACTTAGGTTGATAACTGAGGGTATCTGCTCAACGGATGACATAAAATCCAGGCAAGTGACAGTCAATGAAGTTTTTCATGTTAATCTATATACACTGCTCAAAACAATAAAGGGAACACTTAAACAACACAATGTCACTCCAAGTCAATCAAACTTGTGAAATCAAACTGTCCAGCTAGGAAGCCACACCGATTGACAATCAAGTTCACATGCTGTTGCACAAATGGAGTAGACAACAGGTGGAAATCATAGGCAAATAACAAGACACCACCAATAAAAGAGTGGTTCTGCAGGTGGTGACCACAGACCACTTCACAGTCCCTATGTGTTCTGGCTGATGTTTGGGTGACCTTTGAATGCTGGCGGTGCTGCCACTCTAGTGGCAGCATGAGGCGGAGTCTGCAACCCACACAAGTGGCTCAGGTAGTGCAGCTCATCCAGGATGGCACATCAATGCGAGCTGTGGCAAGAAGGTTTGCTGTGTCTGTCAGTGTGGTGTCCAGAGCATGGAGGAGCTACCAGGAGACAGGCCAGTACACCAGGAGACGTGGAGGAGGCCGTAGGAGGGCAACAACCCAGCATCAGGACTGCTACCTCTGCCTTCGTGCCAGGAGGAACAGGAGGAGCACTGCCAGAGCACTGCAAAATGACCTCCAGTAGGCCACAAATGTGCATGTGTCTGCTCAAACGGTCAGAAACAGACTCCATGAGGGTGGTATGAGGGCCCGACGTCCACAGGTGGAGGTTGTGCTGACAGCCCGACACCGTGCAGGACGTTTGGCATTTGCCAGAGAACACCAAGATTGGCAACCTCACCACTGGCGCCCTGTGCTCTTCACAGATGAAAGCAGGTTCACACTGAGCACATGTGACAGACGTGACAGAGTCTGGAGACGCCAGGGAGAACGTTCTGCTGCCTGCAACATCCTCCAGCATGACCGGTTTGGCAGTGGGTCAGTAATGGGGTGGGGTGGCATTTCTTTGGGGGCCCGCACAGCCCTCCATGTGCTCGCCAGAGGTAGCCCAACTGCCATTAGGTACCGAGATGAGATCCTCAGACCCCTTGTGAGACCATATGCTGGCGCGGTTGGCCCTGGGTTCCTCCTAACGCAAGACAATGCTAGACCTCATGTGGCTGGAGTGTGTCAGCAGTTCCTGCAAGATGAAGGCCTTGATGCTATGGACTGGCCCGCCCGTTCCCCAGACCTGAATCCAATTGAGCACATCTGGGACATCATGTCTCGCTCCATCCACCAGCGCCACGTTGCACCACAGACTGTCCAGGAGTTGGCGGATGCTTTAGTCCAGGTCTGGGAGGCGATCCCTCAGGAGACTATCCGCCACCTCATCAGGAGCATGCCCAGGCGTTGTAGGGAGGTCATACAGGCACGTGGAGGCCACACACACTACTGAGCCTCGTTTTGACTTGCTTTATGGACAGTACATCGAAGTTGGATCAGCCTGTAGTGTGTTTTTCCACTTCAATTTGGAGTATGACACCAAGCCCAGACCTCCATGGGTTAATAAACATGATTTCCATTGATGATTGTTGTGTGATTTTGTTGTCAGCACATTCACCTATGTCAGGAACAAAGTATTTAATAGGAATACTTCGTTCACTCAGATCTTGGATGTGTTGTGTAAGTGTTCCCTTTATTGTTTTGAGCAGCTTATATAAAATTGAATGTCTGTAAGTTTGTACGTTTGTACATATGTGTGTACGTACATATGTTCCACATAGGCTCCGCAACGTCTGGACCGATCAACACGAAACTTGGCACGCATACACCTTGTGGCCTGGCGACAAACACTGCGGGGGTCACACACCCCTAGGACCCCCCTGGGGGTGCAGGGGGGGTTGAAATGTAAACATGATCACAAACGGCCGACATTGGTGTCAAATCCGTTGTTTCCGGGGTCACCAAGACGAGCAGCGATGCCCCCGATGCTTTTTGATTCTGGGTTCGGCCCCCCTCGGCATGGGGGGGGGTGAGAAGGGGCGCAAAACAAACCGTCCACCATGCCCTCCTGGAACGCCTGGAGCGATTGACGTCAAACTTGGCATGCGTGTGCCTTGCAGTCTGGCGACAAATACTGTGGGGGTCAGATCCCCCTAACACCCCTGGGGGTGGGGTTATGTGGGGGCCCCACATGAAAACAGTCGGAAATGGCCGAAATCGGTGTCAAATCTATCGTTTCTGGGGTCGCTGGGATGAGCGGTGACACTCTCGATGCCGTTGGAGTCTGGGTTTGCCCCCCCCCCTCGGCGTGGAGGGCAAGAAGGGGTGCGAAACAAAACGTCCGCCATGCCCCGCTGGAACGCCTGGACCGATTGGCACCACACTCAGCATGTGGCTGCCTGCCGGCCTGGGGACAAACACTGTGATGGTCAGGGCCCCCTACCGCCCCAGGGGTGGGGGTACACAGGGGGCCCCACATGAAAATGGTCAAAAACGGCCGAAATCGGTTTCGGATCCGTAGTTTCTGGGGCTGCCGAGACGAGCGGTGACGCTCCCAATGCCGTTGGAGTTCAGGTTTGGTCCCCCCTTGGCATGCGGGGCAAGAAGGGGTGTGAAACAAAACGTCTGCTATACCCCGCTGGAACGCCTGGACCGATTGGCACCAAACTCGGCATGTGGATGCCTGGCGGCCTGGGGACAAACACTGCAGGGGTCAAGGACCCCTACCGGCTCCTGAGGGTGGGGGTACTCAGTGGGCCCCATGTGAAAATGGTCAAACACGTCCACCGTAACCTGTTGGAATGCCTGGAGCGATTGACACCAGTATGCTTTACGGTCTGGGGACAAACACTACGGGGGTCACACCATCCTAGCGCCCCCAGGAGTGGGGGTACGCAGCGGGCCCCATGTGAAAATGGTCAAAAACGGCTGAAATCGGTGTCACATTCGTAGTTTCTGGGGTCGCCGAGATGAATGGCGATGCTCCTGAGGCCATTTGAGTCAACATTCACACTTGGTATAATTTGTTGCCTGGGCAATGCCAGGTAAAAAACGCTAGTCTCTCTCTCTATAAAAGAGAATGTGTGTTTGTATGTTTGTACGTATGTACGTACGTATGTTCCGCATAGGCTCTGCAACGCCTAGAGCGATTGACACCAAACTTGGCGCGCATACACCTTGGAGTCTGGTGACAAACACTGGGGGGGTCAAACCCCTTAGCACCCCTGGGGGTGGGGTTGCGCAGGGGGTGCAACATAAACATGATTAAAACGGCTGACATTGGTGTCAAATCCGTCATTTCAAGGGTCAACGAGATGAGTGGTGACGCTCCCGATGCCATCTGACTCCGGGTTCAGCCCACCCTCAGCGTGGGGGGTGAGAAGGGGTGCAAAACAAAACATCCATCATGCCCTCCTGGAATGCCTGGAGCGATTGACGCCAAACTTGGCATGCATATGCCTTGCAGGCTGGTGACAAATACTGTGGGGGTCAACCCCCCCCCAATGCCCCCGGGGTGGGGGTGAGCAGGGGGCCCCACATGAAAATGGTTGAAAATGGCCGAAATTGGCATGGAATCCGTAGTTTCCAGGGACGCCGAGACGAGCGGTGATGCTTCCGATGTGATGGAGTCCGGGCTCGGCCCCCCCTCGACATGGGGGGTGAGAAGGGGTGTGAAACAAAATGTCCGCCATGCCCTGCTGCAACGCCTGGACCGATTAGCACCAAACTTGGCATGCGCAAACCTTGCGGCCTGGCCACAAACACTGTGGGGGTTAGGGCCCCCTAGCACCCCTGGGGTTGGGGGTACACAGGGGGCCCCATGTGAAAATGGTCAAAAACGGCCAAAATTGGCATGGAATCCGTAGTTTCCGGGGTCACCGAGATAAGCGGCGACACTCTCAATGCCGTTGGAGTCTGTGTTCGACGCCCCCTGGGCATGGGGGGTGAGAAGGGGTGCAAAACAAAACGTCCGCCATCCCCTGCTGGAACACCTGGAGCGACTGGCACCAAATTCGGCACACATGTGCCTTGTGGCCTGGCAACAAACACTGCGGGGGTCAGCCCCCCTAGCACCCCCAGGGGTGGGGGTGCACGGGGGGCCCCGCATGAAAATGGTCAAAAAAGGCCAACATAGGTGTCGAGCTGATTGGTAGAATTCATTCCTTTTCGTGTCTAATAGAAGCTTGAGATACATAAATACCCGGGCAACGCCAGGTAAGGAAAAGCTAGTGAGCCAATAAACAACACTTCTCACAGATCCAGATTCACACAACTGACTATGTTGAAGAAGGTATTTTTCGACACTACTGATAAAGGCTTCAAGGTCAATTCAACATTCAGTTTCAGTTTTGGTGCTGTGCAATGGTGAGAATGAGTGTGGTGTACATGCCAACTGCCTGTATTTACCATAGCAGTTGCTAACTTGTTATCTGCTATTATGCGTTTGTAAATGATTTGGGGAAAGGGCCACATGATAATTTTTTCTTCTTTTTCGAAATTTAAAAAGCAAGACATTATTGCTATGCAAATATACTTAGGAAAGTGGTTCCTGAACTGTGGGTAAGGATCCACCAGTGGATTGTGAACCAATTTCGGGTGGGTCATGAAGCACCTAGAGCGGCCATCTTGAAAATATAGGAAGATGGGATGCTGGAAAAGGGAAGGGCTGTGTAGTTGTTTTGCTTATGTCAAGGTTGTGAATAGGCTTTTTTATTTCTGATTCATTTTGCTCTTGGAAAATGGCTGAGAAATAACCCAACTTACTACTGCATTCTCAGAAAGTTATATGCTCTGGTGTCACAATGTTAGCACTTCTGGCCATGACATCACTTCTTGTGGGTCCTGCACAGATTGCCATTCTAAAAGGTGGGTCCCAGTGCTAAAATGTTTGAGAACCACCGACTTAGGGTATAAGTAACAGTCATAAAAATCATCTGAGTAAAGAAGAGAACTATATGTTTGAACATATAATCCTTGTTTGAGGGGCACTAAAAATGTTGTTTGTGGGGGCACACAACTATCTTTTCAATCCCTCACCCAAAGCTGCTTATTCACATAATAATGGTCCAATCCTATCCCCCTTCTGCACTGGCGGAGTGCATGGTCTGCCAGCACAGGTTGTTACAAAGGTGCCGAAAAGCAGATTGTGGCAGTGTGACAGTTAGTAACGCTAGAAGAAAGGCCTGCACCATCCAGCTGGCACCAGCTCAGGGAGCTGCACATGCCAGACACAGTACATGCCACAACAGGCAGCACAGGGGCAGGGGAAAGATGGGAGAGGGGAGTTAGTTAGTTAGTTAGTAATGAGTTAGGGGGAAGGTGGTGATAGAGGAAGGAGGAAAGATTGGGCCTGGAGATGGGATTGGCGGTACTGATTTGCAGTGCTGTGAAAAAAGACGTGTGACTTGAACTCGAGTTTTGGCATGAGTCTTGTATGAATCGAGTCACGTGTGTCTTTAACTCTCACTCTCTCACTAATTTGGCCACTGACTCAATGAGTCAGCAATTCCGGCAACTCAAATCTGTACACATGCTTCATTACTTTGTTGTGGCTTCCATGACAAAAAGAACTCTTTCAGAGACCTGGGAGGCGCCACAAAGTCACCACAACCAACAGTCGTTTCATTCCTTCCAGCCAGAACAGGCACGGGCAGTGGTGGAGGCAGAAAGCTAAGGCGTTTGAAAATGTATCTGTTTTGGTTTCAGGTAGCTGGCTGCAGTGAGCACGAGGTGTGAGAAGGAGGAGAGGAAGGAACGCAAGACCTGGGCGGAGAAAGGCACAGCCAGTCAGCTGCACAGGGAGGAAGGTGGCAGTGGAGTTGTCTTGTCCATCTCCATCTCCAAAGTTGTCTTGTCCATCTTGATTGGATGAAAGAGTGGTCTGGCTGTGGGCAAGGGAGGGGAGGGGGAGGAGTCTTGGCCATAGAAGCAGAGGCGGATCTAGGGGGGGGCAAATCTGTAAGTTTTGCAAGAAGCCTTACCCTGTCATGTAAATCCTTCCTCTCCTTTGCTGCTGTAGCCAGTAAGCAACGCCAAGATGTTGCTGTTCCCTGTGAGGATTGGCTAGAACAGTGCAGGAGAGGAGTAAGGCTGCAAGGTAAGTCTTCTTGCAAAACTTAGAGATTTGCCCCCCCTTAGATCCGCCTCTGCATAGAAGAACATTACTTAGCTGCAGGAGGGGAGAAGTTTTCATTGCTCCATTTTTCATTCGGCTCCAGTTTCTTATGGAGCCAAATGTTCCCTGCAGCTGCGCGTGCTTGTTTACATTAAGTGTAAAAAGACAACTCTGATCGCACCACCTGCACTTCCCATTTTGACCGTTTATAGTCGCATGTGTATGTGCCTGACCTGTCCCACAGCTTGCCATGAAAATGAAAACTTGTGACTCATGAAAATGACTTGTGAAATTCCAGGGCGAAGTCGCCGTAGGCACACGCTAGGACTCCTGCACGAGTCAATTCACGAGGAAGTGGAGACTCCTGAATTGACTTGACTCGAATTTGAGACTTGTGCACAACACTGCTGGTTTGCATTCTATCTCCCTTCCTGGGCCCTGGGCCCGATCCACTGACATGGATCAATGCAGACTTGTGTCAACTATTTAGCTTGCACAAGTCTGAATGGACCTATATTTGCTCACAGGTGACCCCTTCTTGGCCGTCCTTGCTTTGTTCCTAAATAGTTTGTCAAGTTGAATCCTCAGTCCAGGACCCAGACACATTCCTTCAGCACTGCCGTAAACATCAGTCATCCCACCCCCCTCTCTGTTACCCCTGAGAGATGCCACTGTACCTCCATCACGTTAATTCTCTTTACTTTGCTCCACAGACCCCTTATTATACTACACAAATTCCTATTATTATACTGTGCTGGCCTAGGAGTGTTGCAACCATGTCGTAAAGCACGTTTGCACCTCCTCCAGAGCAGGCTGGGCTGGCACAGAGGCCTGCAGTGCCCCATGGATTCAGGCCCCAAACAGGTACATGTGCAGTGGTTGAGGCAGGCCAATGCAGGGGGTGGGAGAGGGTGGCAGGAGGGAACAGCAGGGGTGGGAAGGAGGCATTTTGGGTGGATCAGGCTTGAGAGGGGGTGGGACTGGCCACAGCAACACAAACTGAATCCAGCCCCTCACTTGCACAGTCTGCTCAGATCTGCATCAGCGAAATTGCTGGGGGTGACTGGGGCATGACAAGGGGTAAGGAGAAAATTCCCCTTACTTAATTTGCCCTCCAGTCAGCACCTACCTTGTACTGGATATAGGGCAGGCCACTCGGCTTGGCTATTCATGCACAAGTTAGGATTGGGCTGCCCATCATTCCCAATCCAGATACTTGCATCACACATGAGGTTGCCAGTTGTATCTCTTCCTCAATCACCATTCCTGTTCTGGCCAGTCCTCCTTTAATAAGGAGACTTTTCCATGTCACGCGAAATTCGCCATTGCTGGCCCAGAGGAGAGCAAGCTCTACTCTTAACCCAAGGATCTTATGAATAGAAAGGCTCTTCATCACTGCTTCAGAACCAGTCACAAGACACACTACATATAAAGGAAGTTTATTTTTGGTTACAACAAATATAACCTTTACTATATTAATTTGCTAACTTGTTCTTTGCTTTATTGGTCCCCATTCAGTCAATCAAATATCAAATAGTATTTATATACCGCTTTTCAACACAAAGTTCACAAAGCGGTTTACAGGCAAATAGTAATAATAAAGTTAAATAGCTCCCTGTCCCAAAGGGCTCACAATCTAAAAATATGCAAACCACCACCAGCAACAGCCACATTCCATATACCACATTCTAGCCACATTCCAGATACTTAAAGCCCAATTCTATCCTTCTTCCTTCTGCTGATGCAGAGCAACAAAAATGAGTGTGTTGCATCTAGTGGGGGGGGATCATTCACGAGGCTTTGGGGAATTATTTCCCCTTACCCCTCTGTAAACCTCCCACTCTGCAATGGGTCTCTGGGCCTGTGACTGTTTTTGTAGCTGGCACAAGTCTAAGGAGAAGAAAGGAGAAGGGAGACTTGAAAAAGAGGGGCTAGGATCTGGCACGCACCACTGCCACTATATCCACCCCTTTTGCAACCTCACTGCCCTGTTGCTCGCCTGCCACTTTCACTCCCTTCTGGCCCGTTGCTCGCCCCTGCTGCTGCATTACCTATTCTAGCAGTTGCAGTGGGATCCAGCAACCAACATGGAACACTGCTGTAGCCTCTTGAGGAAGCACTCCCAAAATGGCTGCCGATGGAGCAACTGTGCACTCTCTCCCATTCCTGGATTGGGTTGGGTTGTTTATGCAGATATAAATCTCGACTGTCCAACTGCCCTGTAGCACAGTTTTTGAAGCCAGAGTTCAGAGGTGCACATATTGCCTCAGTTTTTGCTCAGTAATCTCCATTATGCTACCGTGCTGTGTTCTTATTGAACCTTTCTCCCTTCAGTCACAGTGAGCTTAGCATTCACTCGCCTTCCTGCCAAACAGCTGGCGTCCACTCTGGTGTTATGTGATGCTTGAAAATGGTGTTATTTTTTCACAGATTTTGTGAGCAATCCTAACCCGGAGTTAGGCCGGCATAGTTAAGGACAGCTATGTTGGGCTGGCACAAGGGACACCGTAAAGTATGTTTGGACCGCTCTCAGAGTCAGGGAGGCCAGTACAGAGACATGCGCCATCCTCCCTGACTCTGAGAGTGGTCCCAATGTGCTTTACGGTGGCCCTCATGCCAGCCAAACTTTGCCTAATCCTAACCTCCAGGGTTAGGATTGTGCCCTTCGTTATTTGAAAGGCATGTAATTTTGTGTTTTTAAGTGTTATGTATTTTTATTCTAGGTTCTCTTTCCAAGTTCTCATTTTTGTTAATTTAAATGCTTTAAAAGTAAAACCAAACCTAGTACATTAGGCAGCTCATATAGATGACTTACTTTCAGCAGATGCAACCACAGTATTATTTCTAATTAGAAAACTAATCTATTTAATTCTTGGAAAATGTCATTAACATCAAAATGCAGCATTAGCCCCTCCCTCCCTCCCTCCCCTGCATCTGATTGGCTTGAAATTGCTCCCCTTAAGAAGCAGTTGGCATTGACACCACTGTTGGGTGCCTCCCCACTGCCACTCATCCTGGTGAGTAGGGGGGCCTGTGGGAGTGGGCTGGGCTTGCAAAAATGTTTTGCATTGGCCACGCAGCTCCTAAGGCAGTGATTCTTAACCTGGGTTTGATCAAACCCCAGGGGTTCGGTGAGTCAGTCTCAGGGGTTCGGCGGAGGTGTTTGTGTCCATTCCGTTCGCTGGCCTTGATATCTGTGCTGCAGGGAACTTGGTGCGCTCAGTAGTTTTTGGGATATTAAAGTAAGGCCTGGGAATTTGCAGGCCTGAATGGTAAGGCTTATCACTGAGGCCTAGCAGACCAGCCGAGGGTGCGGGGTAGTTCCAACAGGTTCTGCCCAGTAACAAGACCATGTGATCTCTGGGTAAATGTTGCAAGTTATTTAGCCAATCCCAGGAACACTGGTTGTTTGTCTGTTCAGCTCAGTGAGTGCGTTCGTGTTCAGTCCTGTCCTGATCAGAGAGCTCTTCTGTTCTACTTTCTGTTTCTGAGTATTGCTGCTGCTGGATTTACTATGTCAAGCAAAATAAGAAAGTGGTCGGACAAATACGTACAATATGAGAGTGGCACTTGCCAAGGTGAAGCCGCACATTTCTGAACTTGTCTCTAAAAGGCAACAGCAAAAGTCACATTGATTTGCAGTAAATATTCATTATGGTTTTGTGTGTGTGTGTGACATTCATGTTTTGTTGGTTTTGTTCTTTGAACACAGTGATTTTATGTGCAACTGATGCATGGTTCATTTTGTGCACTAATAAAATATATATCTCTATGTTTTGAGTTTGAAAAAAAAAACATGAACTATGAAGGGTTCGGTGAATGCACGTATGAAACTTGCGGGGTTCGGTACCTCCAAAAAGGTTAAGAACCACTGTCCTAAGGCAAGGCCTACACCCAAGCACCTTGCTACATCATTGAACAGATGCTAGAGCTACTTATCTAGTATCTATTGTAGATACTCAGCTATTTCTGTAAATAAATGAACTGTAAATTGCCTCTCCTGTAAATCTCAGGATCAGGACAGTTCAGCGGTGTCAACTGAAATGTCTGCAAAATGTTTGCGGAACATCTTTTATGCTTGCAGAGAGTTTCCAAACTTTGCAAAGAGCTGTTCTTTGATCTCTGTTTCATTATTTACATTGGTCAGAGGTGGGCAGCTAACTTTTCTAAGCATACTGTTAACACTTTAACATCTAATGCTTTCTGAAGTTGCTATGCTGTGGTGTTTTTTAAAAACTTTGGTGTGTGTTTGAAATTGTTCCCCCCCCCATATCAATTCAATGCTACCTGTCTTATGTCATTATTTGAGGGTGTTTTATGCTCCTCTTCACAAGCACCATTTCCCTCACTCGCCTCTCACTGCAGTGATTGGCTTCTGATCTTCTCAGCATGGGAGAAACAAAAGAGGGTAAAAAAATCAGACAAAATTAGAGTCAAGATACCCTCCCCATACGTTTTACCCCCGACTTATCTGAAGGCCATGGAAAATTCCATGATTTTTGGCTCAAAACCTGCCCTCGATTTGTATGAGATTGACTCATACTTGAGTTTCTACGGTATTCCAAAGCAAAACCCAAAACTACTCTAGACACTCATTATAGTTACTCAAAGTGAAATACCGGGGGTGGATGTCTCTGGAGGAAGGAAATTCTTACACTGTCACACTCTCCAAGAAAATCTTGCAAGATGTAAAACTGAAGGGTGCCTGAGCCTTCAGTTTTTAAATAGGAGACTTTGGGGAAATGCTAACCTAGGCTGACTTCCGTGTATATCTTATTTCAGATAATGAATGAGAAAATCTTTTTTTAATTTTCCTTTTCCTTTAATTTTAATTTTCCAGCTTCCTGTATCTCACAGCGGCCCACCAGGTGCCCCAGGGAGGCATGAGACAACAAGATGCTTGCATCTTGTTGCCACTCCCTTGTACCCGGCACTCTGAAGTAGCCTACTACTAATGTAAGGAGGTTGCACAATCCATCATTGGCTTGTTGTTGTTTTTTAAATTTTTAAATTGTATTGTTTTAATATTGTTTTTAAATTGTTTTTTTTAATGTTAAATTCTGTTTGTTATTGTGTCTTTTGTTGTAATGCCGCCTTAGGTGCCTTCGGGCAGAAAGGCGGGATATAAATCCAATTAATAATAATAATAATAATAATAATAATAATAATAATAATAATAATAATAATAATAATAATAATAATAATAATAATGGCCTATAGCCCACGATGGACTTTTCCTCCAGAAATCCGTCCAATCCCCTCTTAAAGGCATCTAGACCAGATGCCATCACCACCTCCTGTGGCAAAGAGTTCCACAGATTAACTACCCACTGGTAGTTAATTCCAATGATCTTTCCATTCACATTTCATTCCAGTTCATAAACATCACAGACTGACACTGTAATTCTATGGACTGCACAACCCTGTTCTGCTGACGCTGTGCACTTAGCGCTGATGTGGGGGCACCGATCAGCACCCCACGTTGACGCTAAGGCAACAGGACTGGAGCTGCAGGCAGTGCCGGTCCTGTTGTGCCCGGACAGCGCCTCCCTAGCATTGGCCGAAGCCGGCCGGCGCAAGGGAAGCACCATGACAGGGTGGCTCGAGGATTGGTAGGAGGAGTGCGGGAGGTGGGCGGGTCCAGGATTTGACCATACGGCTGAATCCTAGGCTGTTTGGGAGGCTGCACAGCCCCAATTTGGGCCACGCAGTCTCCTCAGTGCCTGCTATTTATCAGGTCCGAGGAGCCCATAGGAGAGGCTGGAGCCTCCCCTACAGTAAGAGAGCACATGTTCCCTTGCCACAGGGAGGCTCCAGCCTCTCCTATACTGCATTGGATATGGTGTTGGCCAGACTGTCTCACCATTCCAGCACAGGGATTGCGCCCTGAATCCCAAGAAAAGCAACTGGATGACTTATCTGCATTTCACCAAAATGTAGTGTTTTGGTTTTTTGTTTTTTGTTTTCAAATAAATCTACTCAACCTAAAGCGGCAAGAAAAGGAGAATTAAATGGGGAAATGTTGTGTTCAAATGGCAGACTGAAGCTACACCAGCTCCATTTAAATGTCAGACCTTTATAGTGCTTATAGTTATCATCAAACTCTTCAAGATAGAGAAACATGTTGCTTAAAAGTCCTATTCAAATCACAGAGCCTGCATTCCCTGTTTAAAACATTGCCTTTTTATCCTCACATTTCACCTGAGTGAAAAAAGGAAAAGTTATTCATTTTCTCTGAACATGCAAGCACTAAGGCAGGTCACCCAAGGAAAGTGATGAGTGGTAAGCATAAGGCGCACAAAAGCAAGGAGTATTTCTTTATTTATTTATTAGAGATTTGCAGCCCAAGATTTGTCTGGCAAAATGTAAGGAGGCAGGGAAGTCCCAGAGGGACCTCCAGAGGGACTTGCACGCCTTATCAAACTGCTTTGGGCTTTCTTCTTTCCACATTCCTCAAGGGAATTGCTTGAGGAGAAACCACCAAATGTGCTTTGACTTCTGCTTTAGGCAAAATTTCAAGGCACAAAAGTGGATCTTTCAAGAATTGGATAGGAACTGTGCAAACAGAGAGAGACAGGCTGTCTCTGAGCAGATGTTTCCCACTGCATGTAGAAGAATGTGGGGGGGGGTAGTGAAAGCCCTGCCTCAGTAGTGACACACTTTTGCCCAAGTGCTCCCAAAGCCTCTCTCCCTGCATGGACAGCCTTTTTCTGAAACAACACAGGCTATATGAATGGAGAAAGCCTCCCTGTGTTAAGGGATGTTGGTGTTTCAGTTCCCGAATCTCAGGGAAGATCTCTATCCAAAGAGAGCATCTGTTGCTGTGTTCTGTCGCCAGCCTGTGAATGGTGCAACTGATGGACCAGCATCAAGAACAGACTCACGGTGCTGTTTACAATATCTGCAAGTCCCATATCCATAATATCCATGATAGAAAATATTTGGAAAAAATCCAAACATGTTCTTCCATCTTTTCTCCCATTGGCCCACCAATACTTCCCTTTACATGTATACATGTATTATATACAGTAGATACATGTATTGTTCACACATAAAATTTGGTGTTTAGAACTTCTGTTCCCTTTTGTATGAAAGGTAATGAAAAAAGTAATGAAAATTTCCGGTTCTATATTGGATATTACTGGAACTTCACAATGATTTCATACGTACTACTGTTATGGAGTTTAATCCACCATTAGGAAATCAGCTCAGTCTCTTAAAAATGTAAGTGCATTCAATTTGATGCAAACTAGTAAACACAACTTTCAAAAATCATTACTGGTTGCCATTTAGTGTGTGGCAGATGGCCAACAAAGTACTCAATGAAGTATACTTTCTATACATCCATCTTTGGTCTTCCACTGAAATAGGTTTTGCCATTTTAAAAATCCTGCTTTGTAATGCAAATAGTCTCCCTCCCTCCCTTGGGTATGAGACTGTGCAAGCATATAAACAAACCTTTGATGTTTAAAGAATTTTTACAAAATTTACAAAGCCTTTGAACCGTACATGGTGTTACAATTCCAACACGTACATGGGTTAGGAGAGGGTATTAAATGATTTGTCAGCTTCTGATGATGATCCGTATTCAATTGTAGTAGACCTGAGAGCATTGGTGGTGGACCTAGTGAGAGTCCTCATCACTTTTCCTGAAAGACAGCACAAAGGACATATGAACAGAAGGAGGACAGTGGGATTATTAAAGGACTGCAGAAATTATTAGTACCTCTGTAGAACATATAGTTAGCATATGAATTTGGTCACACATATTCTATTCCTGATTGAATAGCACAGACATTATATTGCTACTGATTTCTGAAGAACTTCGGTCTTCCTCAACCCTGCATTTCCTAGCCATGTGTATCACTCCTCCCTGCAGTTTTCCTTCCTGTATTGCACAGATTCTTCCTTTGGGCTTCATCTCCACTTGACAAGATCACCCCTTTTCCTCCCTACCCAGCTCTTTTCTCTCTTGGCCTACTCATTTCCTAGAACACCAGTTTCCTAAGTACTTTTTTCCTTCTCCACAGTAAGCTCTGAATATGTTCATGAATGGCAGCCAGAGTCCTTTATAACCAGAAGAGCCAATCTGTGTCAGCTAGAAAATCTTCTATCATCTCATCTTTTTGTGACATTATGGTAGCTTAGCCAATCATCACCAAGAGATTCATTAAAGGTAAAGGTTTCAGCACGACCAAATGGTCTAGTCATGACCGACTGTAGGGGGCGGAGCTCATCTCCATTTCTAAGTCAAAGAGTTGGCTTTTGTCCGAGGACAAGCTTCCGTGGTCATGTGGCTGGCATGACTATATGCCGAGGCACATGGAATGCCATTACCCCCACCGAAGTGGTACCTATTTATTTACTCGCATTTTTATGTGCTTTTGAACTGCTAGTTTGGCAGGAGAGATTCATTACCACTGCCATAAATCCATTAATGACACCATTCCCAAAAGTACCAGAGTTATAGTGCTCTTCTTTCATGACAGCCTCTTTTCCCCTGATCTCCTGGGTACCCGCTATCTTGGATTGTGCATGATCTCATGCAATTCTCATGAGACTGCAAGAGAATCATGCAAGATCTCATGGAATTCAAGATGGCAGCCCCCAGGAGAGCCATAAGAACGCTGGGGACATCTTATGGCGCCCCTGTGTGTTTGCCACAATGCCTTAAGGCAGAGTTATTCAAACTATGGGTCGGAACTCACTTAGTGGGTTGCGACCTGATGTCAGGTGGGTCATGGAAAGCTGGGAACAGCCATTTTGGAAACTGTAGACCTTACTCTTGCTATATTTCTTTTGTGCGTGTTAACAGTTTGAATTTTCAAGTGAGTTTTTATAATGTTTAGTTCAGTGCTTCTACATAATATTTTGTCCTAATTTTGTTTTATGTCAAAGATGTTTCATGGTTGTGCATTTACTTCAGTCTAAGAATACCAGTTTGCTTTCTAGGAGTGTCATTTAATTACATCACACTGACAGCACTTTCTGCTTGAAGATGGCACTTCTCGCTATGACTTCACTTCCAGGTTAATGACTTCACTTCTGGTGGGTCCCAACTCAAGTGCCATTCTAAAAAGTGAGTCCTGGTCTAAAATGTTTGAGAACCACGGTCTTAAGGCAACATTTTGCTATTCATTTTGCTAAAAAGCTTTGCGAAGTACTTGTCGAAAAACTTTATTTATTATTCTTAATTACAATAATTATAAAATAAGGAAATGGCAAGTTGCACTGTTGACTTGCTGTTTGGCACATAAGACTTTTTCCTGAATAGAAATGCTTCATATCCAGTACTTTGAAATAATGAATTATTATTATTTTTTGTAAAGGCAAAGAACAGGATAACTACATTTTTAATGTTAGCTATTTCAGTGATAGCCCAGACCTGAAGAGCAGCTGCTCTAATCAATGTGTTATTTTAGGATACCTTTGGGGGTTTTTGCTCACAGCTGGGCATGGTCATTTTTGGTTATGAGTGGGGTCTTTCGGTGTTCTAATACTCTCTCTTAATGCTAAGTGGGTGATTCTGGGATCTCTCACACTAATGGAATTCAGACAACGTGGTTTTGAAAGAAACTGATGCCCCCCGCCCTGCCAGAGGATTACAGCTGAAATAAATGTCAATCATGAATGAGAAAATGTCCCATTCAATTGCCCCTTTCAAATTGTTAGAAATGGAAGCTAAATTATAGTATAGTACAGTATAGTATAGTGGTTCCTAACCCACCACCCTGGGAAGCACCGTTGTATGCCCTTTTAAGGGGCAAATGAAGTGGAATTGCAGAGGATTTGCTTTGGCAAATCCAAGAAACATGGGGTTAAAACCTAAGCCTTGTCAGTGGATGTGCTACACAGCCTCAGCCACTGGAGGCAGCAAGGCCATCAGAAATAAAAGCAGCATCTGGAGGAAAGAGCTGGTATGGGTATGTCAGCATCTGTGCTCTTGGCAGAATATTGATTTACAATAGGAAAGATCTGTACTGATATTCTTTCTCAGCCACAAACTCTCTGCCTGGCTTTGAGCAACTCTTGCTCTCTAATGCTCCTTTTGCAAAATTGAAATTTTACCATCTGCCTTACAGGGTTTATCTGAGGACGACTAAGATAATATAAAACACAAAAAAATGTGCTCTAGAAATGATTAATCATCACACCATCTGGGTACCTACTCCCAAATATTTGTCTAACTGTCATGGAAATTTAGAGATGGGTTATACTCCAAACAGAGAGTACAATGGTCACATGCCAGCCATCTATATAGGGCTATCAGTAAGCAGCTAATAATGGTCTGAACCATTCCAGATCAATGCATTAAAAACAATTTTTGCACAGTCGTTGCAGAGGTTCTAGATAACGTTGCTTCATGTAGGACTTGTAGCATAGGCAGTGGTTCCCCATCAGGGGACTCCCATCAGGGAATTACTCATCAAGTCCCAACAATGAGAACATTCCCCCAAAATCAGTTGCCCTAAGAGAAACACAAGTCAGGTGAGACACATCAGAAAAGCATGTCTAACTTAACCATCAGTCCTGTCACTTCCTCCTCCAACTTGCTTTATATGTCTTATCTGCCT
Source organism: Lerista edwardsae (assembly GCA_029204185.1). Taxonomy (NCBI): domain Eukaryota; kingdom Metazoa; phylum Chordata; class Lepidosauria; order Squamata; family Scincidae; genus Lerista; species Lerista edwardsae. Next base: position 1,268,769 of record JAJKFI010000056.1, read on the forward strand.
TTTTTCCCTTCAAAGAAAACATGTCATCAATGCTCTAAATACACTTGGAGCGCAATTCTAACCTGCTCTGGAACAGGCAGGCTGTTAGGCCTGTATTGTATCTAGTGCAGGTTAGGAGCAGGCAGGGGCACAACTCAGAATAAGAGGAATTTTTTTCCCCTTACCTTGTGTCACATGCCAGCCATCTACGGTATATAGGGTTATTTTTAAATAAGAAAGGCACAAACCCCTTTGCTTTAAAAAAGACCCCAAGAGGTGTAGGCCAATCCTATGCATTTCTACTCAGAAGTGCCATTGTGTTCAATGGGACTTAATCTCCGGAAAGAGTACATTGGATTTTAGCATTAGTGCTTGAATTTGGAGCTCTAATACTGCGGTCTCCAAACTGGAAACCACTGTGCCCCGGGAAAGGCCTTAGAAAGGAACAAGCCACAAAGCCACTGTGGACTAATCAATAAAGAAAAGCAGGAAAGGCACACAAAATTGGATGCTTGGTTGGATTTTCCTACATTCAACAGTTACTGGAAGACACACACACACCCCAAATTAGTATGGCAATCACTCTCCCAGTCTTTGTAATACAAAAAAAGAAAGAAAGAAAGAAGAGAAAAATAAGCAAAAAATATTTCAACATGAAATATGTGCATTACTGTTTGGAGAAGTTCCAGAAGACTCATCAAAAAGGCCCTTTCAAATGCTTTAAAAAAAACACCAACAGGCCCTCCTACAAAGAGAGAATGAGAGAGAGAGAGAGAGAGAGAGAGAGAGAGAGAGAAATCTGTTCCTTAAGATTATCTGTTTCTTAAAAAGAATTTTCTATATCTGACTTAAGTTGGAATCGAGAAAGATTTAATAAAGACACAAAGTTCAGGCAGGGAATGACTGGTCAGCTTTTAAAATTACATAAATTGTGTTAAAAGACACACCGTTTATACCTGATGACCTGAGAATATGCATGCTCTTAAATGCTGCATTCATGGAATTGTTGATGATGCACTGCCATCTTTTGGTTGCACAAATAACAAAAATGGAGGAAGGATGAAAGGATGTGGCTGTTTGAGAGAGGGAGACTCCGTTTGAATCAACAAAATGGATTTCTCCTCTTTAACAGGAATTAAATTAAGCTCCCTGGCAATTGCTTTCTGACCAAAAGAGTCTCCAAACTTCTTACTTACAAGGGAAGTTACAGTGCTCGATCCATTTAGACTAAGTCAATTAAAAAACTGCAGTACTTCACCGTCATAGATGGGGACAGACTCTCTCTCACTCTCTCTCCTCTGCATTTTAGAGGATCAGATGTAAAACAGGGCATGGAGTTTGTGCCTTTACAAGCATGTCAGAATTGTTTTAAGGCTCTGAGTAGCCTGGGGAGCTGAACCTTCATTTGGTGTCCACTATCTTCTCAGGCTGTAGCAGTGATGTCATTCAGGGGGAACGGACCAGAACGGGCGTTCGGATCCTAACGGGCTCCGTGGCTGGTTCCGGGTTCCCGACAAGTGCCAATCAAAAGTGAGTTCCTGTTCCTAAATCATTTGAATGACACAACTGGGCTGTAGTATACCACTTGCTATATCCTGTGTGTGTGACTTTCAGGACAATCATCCACATGATTCAGGACAATCATTGTGTTGGCAAAGATGGACAAGTTTTGGAAAGTGCCTGCTTAACTAGCCATAGCTGCTGAATTCCAACCCTTACACAGGTATTTAAGGTGTAGTGCAGGAATCCTGATTTGAGTTACCAGTTACCACACCACTTGCTGGGGGTGTGGCCTGGTCAAGGGACCTCTCTTCAGAACTTTAAGAGAAGCCAAGAACATATTTATAAGATGAGAAAAATGTCCAAGGAGTTCCTGGTTCATAAAAACTCGGAAGGTGATCCTAGTTCTGTATCCCCCATGTTACTAGTTCACACATTACATTGTTTCTAAAAGCAAACTGCTACAGTGGTAGAACAAAGAGAAAACAGGCAGTCAAATAAAACATCTGCACTGACTATATGATCCTTTTATCCAGCATTTCTCAAACTGTGGGTTTCCAATGAAAACACTGGCAAAGGAAAGATCCGATAACTAATTGCCTCAAGTGCTGAGGCTATTCAAAAATCAGATAGCTACTGAGCTCCTGCAGTTTGCAAGAAAGCTGCTAATTGCCCTGCAAATAATTGAGCTCTTGGAGTTTGCAAGCTTGTGTAAATATAAGGAGATAAATGTCTGAGCACCTTTTTTTCTGGTGTGTATTTTTTTCCCCCAAGTCCCTCAATGACAGATTGTGAAGGCTAGGTTATATAAGGCTAGGTGAAGGCTAGGTTATATAAGTAAGGGCCCTATCCTATCAGGCATAATGTCACTGTCATGCAAGGCGCCACAAAGTGCCTCCAGCACTGGTGGTAAGCCATTAATATTGGCGCTGGGGTGACACCATGGCAACACTGACCTCACATGGCCCAGAGGGAACTCTGGGTGAGCAGTGAGTCTGCTGGCTTTTCTGGGATACGAGGGCATTCCAGGGTGGGGGAGGGGAGAAGCAGGGGTGGGATTTGTGGCGACTCTTGCTGCTGGATCCCAGCCTCCATAGAGGGTCCTGCGACCTTACATGGACAGCTTCTCCTCTGCACCGGCTAAATAGAGGGTCAGTAAACGGCATCTGTGCCTGGTAGATGGGCAGTTTAGGATTTGGCTGCCTGCCCCTCGAGGTATTCATTAGGGCTATCCTCATTACAAGAAATGGATCTAGGGTTTTTTTTGCAAACAAACAAATGAATTTACTTGTAAGTAAATACAGTCTTTTGTCTTTCTAGATAACTTTTTAAGTCTGGTAAAAAGCTAACTGGGTCCTGACAGAGTGCCATTTTAAAAGCGGTTCTGATGCTTAAAGTTTGAGAACCAATGCTTTTATCAAAACTGTTGATGCACAGCTCTCTGGGATCACCTGGTTTCAGGATGAGGAAGATTCTTGCTTGTGGGTTTAATTTACCAACTTGAAGTGTCTCCAGTTCCTTCCTGCACACAATGGCACTTCTGATGCCGTCAGTATTGGCTTGGAATGTGGTCTGCAGGGCTCCTTCTAGTTGCGATTGCTCCTACATCTGTCCTGCACCTTTCAAATATCATCCTTGTCCTACGTTTCTGCTTCTTTTTTCCATGTTTCTTGCAACTTCCTAAGCTACAGATAAAGATTCCAGCCAGGCAATGAAATTGCTGACTGGGATCAGCTCAGGATAGTTATTATTCTCTCTCAGTGAATCAGCTATTATCTGTTATTAGATTTATTATTATTGCATCATACAAGCACTGATTTATGGCAAATCTCCAGTGGAGTCATCTATCAACAACAATTTCATTACACCAATTTCTCTCTGAAGAATCAGATCAGTAGGTGTCCTGGTTGTGAATATGTAGTTATGCTATAAATGTTCAACTGAGAGCTATCAGAACAACAAAGGGGGGCGGGAGAGAGAATTGCAGACAAGCAGGGTAATAGGGAACAATTAAAAGGAGTAACATCTGTGAGCTTTCAATATTTTACTCAAGAAGGGATTGAGTGTCCTGGCACAGTAAACGCATTATTTCTGCCAACTTTAATGGAAACAATGTTCATACCTTTCGAGGAAAAAAATCCACCATTGTTTCTGTCAGTTCCCGAGCCGTCAGTACATCTGCAGATTCTTAGAGGACACAAGCATTCCCAACACATTGCTAAAAACACCTGCAGGCATTTATATCCAGTGGTGTTCCCACCGGGGGGGGGCAGGAAGTGCTACATTTTCAGGAGCCTGAATGCCCATGGAAACAGCCCCGCCCCCTCACCTTCAGAGCCATTCGCAGCTGTGAGAACAAAGTGATGCTGGAACTTGTGTTCTGGCAGTGCAGGATGCAGCCATGTGGTGCGAAAGCTGGACTGCTGCTGCATTTAGCTTGTGCCACACACAGCAGTGGCTCCTCCGGCGCCCCTGGATGTGATAAATTGGTGTGGGGGTGGGAAGTGGGTAGAGAGGGGAGGAGCAGGGCCGCAGGAGGCATGTTGGGTCAGAGGACGGTTATGAGTGGCAACAGCACTGCTGCCATCCTTTGCCCAGTGCCTGGCCTCGCCCCTTTGGATCCACTTGGACTTGTGCCAGCCAAAGAGCTGGTGTGACCAACTAATTTAGAATGCAGCCCATAGTCCCTGATTTTCTTGGTTTTCTTATTTTTCATATCTCTTACATTGAATAGTTATTGTATAACCTTTCTTCTTTTGTTGTATTTCATAGTGAATAGTTTCTCTCCGTTCTGTCCCTCGTTTCTATAAACAGAGCCAGGCAGAGGGAAGGACTGGAAATACCTTTAACTGATGGTACCAGTCTCAGCTTTGCTTTCCCCCCTTGCTTTCCTAGCCCCCCCCCCGTTTGATTTATAGTAGGGAATAGATAAACAGTGTAGCTTGGAGAAGGTATGCATAAGTAATTACGTGGTTCAAGATATCGCCAATGAATGAGCTGGAATTAGAAATTTTGGAAAAGGAGATAAAAAACCCTGCTGTCCCATCGTATTGGGGCTATTTCAATTTTGAATCGCCCTTTTGCGAAAGAGTAAAGCTCAAAAACCTTTCTTCCAAAGTTTGTGCCTTTTGTTTTGAAAATCCAACTGCCTCCCCCGGGGGTGGTGGTGGTGCTTGGTAACACTGGCACAGATCCAAGTGGACCCATTGGGCAACCAAGGTGCAGCACTGTAGGTAAGATTGTTATTTAATAATAATAATAATAATAATAATAATAATAATAATAATAATACTTGTATTTATATACCGCCTTTCTTAAGATCACTAGATTTCTCTAATGACTGTAACTCAAGGCAGTTTACATAGGCAGACTTTTATTCACAAACCCGAAGGTTTTTACAATTTACAGAAACGTTCTATCTTTCAAGAACAACACTCATACAGATGGATCTTTCTGGATTTAGCCTTCTTTCTTAGCCACCCGTCTGTCTTCTGCTGGCTGATAAGAGGCTTGCCTGCTCCCCCAGAGACACAGCTGACCAGCACACTCCCCCTCACACGAGGCAGCTGGAACTCAGCTTTTTTAATCAGCCACAGTTTTGCAAGGTCTGCCACTCACAGAGACTTCCGGTAGTCTTGAGCTCACAACCTTCGGATCTTCAGCTGTTAGCTTCGGGCAAACGGAGGCATTAACCCTCTCGGCTGAATCCTCTGCCCTCTCAGCTAAATCTTCTGCCCATTTACTTACTTCTCTGACATGCCATGGTCCCTGGCCAGCCCACAGGATGCTGTGGGAGGCTGTGTCAGTGCTGCTGTACCCCACAGTCTGGCCAAGGATAACATTGGGCAGAGTGAAATGGAAAAATGCAAGGGTGTCCTATAGCAGTGGTTCTCAAATCTTTTAGCACTGGGACCCACTTTTTAAATGACACTCTGTAGGAGACCACCCAACTTCATGAGACCTAAAAACGTGATCTGGAAGGGGAAAAAACGTTTAGTTATTTTAAAAAATCTCAATCCATTTCTTGTCACGAGGCAGCCCTAATGAATAACATCAAGGCTTGAGGACCTTAGTTATTTGATCCAGCCTTCATCTGCCCCCATCAGCTGTCATTGATGGACTTGTAAAAAAAAACACATCAAAGGACGCCCAAACATTTATCTCCCTATATTTATGCAAGCTTGCAAAGTGCAGGAGCTCAGCAATTTGCAAAGCAATCTGATTTCCGAATAGCCTCAAGGCTTGAGGCAATGAGTTATCTGATCTTTCCATCACCTGTGTTTTTATTGGAGCCTCTGAGGGACACTCCAGAAATTGGTCCTGACTCACAGTTGACAAACGCTGGCCTATAGCTTATGCATTATTTCTATGTTAAAGGGATTCAGATCCCCAACTAAATATCCAAGGCTGAAGCCCGATTTAGGGCCCAATCCAATGGCCTGTATCACAGGTGATTGGCCTCCAATGCCAGCATTAAGCCATTACCATTGGCACTGGGGCAGCCCCATGGCAACAGCAAGTCCACTGCTTGCCACCGATGCAGCCATTCTGGGCAGGACAGGAGGGCATTCTGGGATGGGGGAGGGACAGGTGGCAAGTCTCGCCGCTGATTCCCGACCTCCAAGTAAGTCCGAGTAAGGCCAGAGATGAGGCTGTTCTGGGCAGGATGGGAGGGTGTTCTGGAGTGGGAGGAGGGGTGGATTGGGGATGGGACTCTCGCCGCTGGCTCCCAATCTCTGAGTAAAGCAAAGGAGGCCCTTGCTTCTGTGGCGGCTAAATAGCCGACGCAGAACTGAGGAGATCCGTCTGTCCTTACCACATGAAAAGGGGACAAACGTCCCCTTTCCCCGCAGCGCCATGGGATGCAACTGCATTCCCAGTTAATTGATGCCACTTATTAAACTGTAACTATACCTTGATAACTTTCACTTTAAAAACTGATCACTGAACAACTTTCATGGATCATTGCCTACAATGGGCTCTGGCGGTAACTTGGCAGTAGGAACAAGGTGGAGAAGGTGATGAATCTGTTGCGGGTTTACTTTCATTGATGATGATTTGTTGGATTTAATCCCTAGTCCCACTACAATCAGCATGGTTCAAAGTTCTTAAACAATGACTCTAACTGGTCTGAAGATCACAACAGTAATGATATTTTTCCTCATCATTATTGCTTAAGATGTTGCCTGTGCCCTGCAGCAGCGTTCAGACATGGAAGCAAAGACAACAGATTTTGGGAAATTGCAGGAAGACAACTTCTGAAGGCAGTGCACAGAGACAACCTAGAGTTTTACTCCAAATAATGCTTTATCTACCCAAGCAGATGGGTTTTCAGCAAAGCTGATTGTATGTTGAGAATCCATTTGTAACAACAGGGGTAGGATTGCATATATTACGTGAGCACGCATGTGCATGTGCACACACACACACCCAGAGCGCTCAAGTGATTGAATACCTATCAGTCTGGAAACAAAACAGGGCCACTCAGAAAAAAGGGTGTAGTTTCTACATACTTGGGGCTCAGTGGCCATAGATTTGGGTATCTGCAGATGTTGAGCCCATGACTGGAGGGTCTCAGAGCACCTCCTGGATGTGAACTGATCAGTGTGAACCAGAATCACTAGTTACTACCTAGGGAGAACAACAGCAACGTTGGCTTGGATTCTCGCTTTTTGCACTTCAGAGCTCCATGGCTGGGAGCACCTTCCGTGAATGGAAGATTCTGCTGGACGTGAACTGTTGCAGAACACAAGGCTGGGATCCCAAGTAACGTTCCAGGTCAAAACAAAACATTACATATTCTGAAATCCATAAATAACATAAATATAGGGTTGGGCTTATGGCAATGCATACCTCTGGTGTTCATGTAATGGGAAAAAATGTTTTCGTTATTTCTGAAATGTCTGGGAAGAAGATGCACTGTATAATTATTGATGCTCATTATATATTAACATTTCCTTGAACAGACGCAAAGAAATCTAAAGAAAAAGCCCCACTGAAAGATGTTCTGAATATGAAGTTGAAATGTAGTCAAAAGTGAAAAGAAAAGTAAGCCGACAGAATCGTCTATTGCACCACTATGTCATTCCTGTGATTATCTCCGCATAAAGCAGATGGAATATTTGCCTCTATTTGATGGAAGGAAAACATCTGTTTTATTCAACTTGCTTTTAAAGGCTGTGCACATTCTGGAATTAATATGGTGAGAAAGAAAACACAAACATGTAATAGACAGACATTTGGGAGGTTCTTGCCCAGTCAAATATCTCCAGGCACTCTAAACGAACTTTCAAGATTAGCACTGTTTCTCAGGAGTGAAGGAAGGGAAATGAAACTATTTGCACTAGCTGACCTCACCAAAGCTGTGGGTAGCACCTTGCTACAGTGGGAGAACTAGATGCAAAAAGTGTTACATCACTAATTAAGACTGGAAGTCAAAATGCCACCAGAAGCAGGATAATGTGGTTATCCAGTTCTTCTTCTTCTTCTTCTTCTTTTTTGCTCCATGGATTTGTTCATGGAGTGCGTGTGTGTGCGTGTGTGTGTGTGTGTGTGTGTGTTTAGTTTGCAATATAAAAAAATATGCAAGAAAATCTATCTTGAAAGCTTCTCTTTTAGTTTATTATGACCTGAATGACCTGTAACTTAATGGATCATGGCTATCTGAGAGCTTCAACTAGGGGTTCCCGAAGTGTATATTGCAATATCCTTAAGCATCATGGCACACTTGCACGAGATGTTCCCAGTGGCCCCTCCTACCTTTTTCCCTAGGTGCTGCCATCTTGGATCTCACAAAATCTTGTGAGATTTGGGTGCCACCCAATTGAATCTCATAAGTATTTGTAATTTCCAAGATGACAGTGCCTGGCTGAGCTGGGAAGAAGAGGTTGCAGGGACATTGTGACTCATGTAATTTTGAGAACCACTGGTTTCAACCAAGAACAATTTTTTTCTCTTCATTCTACTTCCAGCATTCTACGTTGAGCTTCATCATGAAATGTGTCTCCAGCTTGTCTCCTTCAGGGCACAATCCTAACCAACTTTCCAGCACTGGAGTAAGGGGCAATGCAGCTCTGAGGTAACAAACATCCCCTTACCTTGAGAAGGCCTCTGTGACTACTGTTCCCCTGCAAGATGCAGCACATGCCCCAATGGCACAGCTACGCCAGTGCTGGAAAGTTGGTTAGGATTGCGCCCTTAAATGGTAATGCAGGAGAAGGGTAGCAGATGACAGTGACTCCTTGGCACTCCCCATGGTCTCCCCTCCACATTTTACACCTTGCAGTTTTTATGACATGGTAGAGCAAACATTTTTGCACTACATGCAATGTAATGGAAAATGCCACCACATATATTTGGCCTCAGTATGTTTTTCCAAGTGAACAGACTAGCAGAAGATAAATAAAAGTCACTGTTGACATGCCATACAGATATGTAGTACCTTGAAACTACAATAAGAGTTTTCAAAATGATATTATTCCAGTCTACTAATATAATTCTTGCCCATCAATGTCCTTCCTTCCTTCCTTCCTTCCTTTAAGGGGGTAGCCTATATTTTTATTTTTTTAAATATTGTTTTTAATTGTCTTTTAACTGTTATGTAATTGTTTTATTGTGTTTTAACTTTGTAATGTCACCTTGAGTGCCGTCGAGCAGAAAGGCGGGGTATAAATAAATAAATAAATAAATAAATAAATAAATAAATAAATAATATTTTTGAGATGACTTTTTCGGATTTAAAACTGATCTTGAGATTTAAAACCAAATCCTTAGCAAATTTTCCAGCACTGATACAGCTGTGCCAAGGGGACACATGCTGCATCCTGTGGTTTGGGGGCATTCACAGAGGCCTTCTCAAGGTAAGGGAACATTTGCACTGGAAATTTGCACTTCACATTTGCACTTCACCAGCACTGGAAATTTGGGTATGATTGACAACCCAGTTCAAACTGTGCTTCTTCACTGATCAATTCCCAGCCCAATCCTATGTAATCTTAATCAGAAACAAGTTTCACTGAGTTACATTGGACTTCTTTTCAGGTAAATATGTATAGCATGGCAGTCTGAGAGTGCAATTCTATTCATCTCTATTCAAGCGGCGGTTAGTCAGAGCAGGACCTCGCTGAGGGCATTCCAGAGGCATGTTGGGGTATAACAGGGCATCACAGTGGGCAGCGACGGGGGCGGTGATGCACGACGGCCATAGTGCCAAATCCTAAACCCCATCCCCAGCCGCAGCAGCCCCGATTCGGGTCACTGCTGTGCACGTGCACCTGCAAAACAGCAGGCGCGAATCCCAGCAGCCCCATAGGGCTGGCTGGGGCTTACCCGGGTGTAAGGGGAAAACCTCCCCTTGCCTTGCGCTGTGCTGCTGCAGCTACTGTTGCTGCCTCCTAATGGCCTTAGAATGCAGCCCTGCTATGTCGGCCTTACTATGTCAGCACTACTTAAGATTGGGCTGCCCATGAGACTGACTTTCATTTAAGTGTGGATAGGATTGTAGGCATTGCAGCCTGATCCTGTCCATGTTGACTTAGAGATAACAGTGCAATCCTATGCATGTTGATTCATGTTGATTTAAGAGGTAAGGCCTGTTATGTTGAAAGGGGCTTGTTGGAGACGGCTGCAGTGGGGAAAATCATCCATGGTGCAAACGGCGCTTTGTGTTCCACCAGAGATGGTGCGAAAGACCCCTACTTCAGCTCCCAGGGGTCCGCAGCCAGGTGACGTGTGTGAAATGCACAGAATGCCAGGCGTGCAGCTTGCTGGGGCAGCAGACCCCAGAAGTGTCTGGCCACACAGACCCCTGGGAACTCTTTTGCACCTTTCCTGGAGGAACGCATGCCTCTGCTCACACCGGGGAAGGAAAAGGGAGGCATCGGATCCAGCCTGTGGGCCAGAGTTTGGAGCCCCCTGATCAGTCCCCTGATTTACTGAGTACTGAGGAAGTACTGAGGAAGTACTGAGTACTGAGGAAGTATTTTTTTACTCAGCGGGTAGTTAATCTGTGGAACTCTTTGCCACAGGAGGTGGTGATGGCATCTGGTCTGGATGCCTTTAAGAGGGGATTGGACGGATTTCTGGAGGAAAGGTCCATCGTGGGCTATAGGCAATGATGGATTGTGCAACCTCCTTACAAAGGTGGTGGGCTACTGGTACCAGGTGCAAGGGAGTGGCAACAGGATGCAAGCATCTTGTTGTCTCATGCCTCCCTGGGGCACCTGGTGGGCCGCTGTGAGATACAGGAAGCTGGACTAGATGGGCCTTTGGCCTGATCCAGCAGGGCTCTTCTTATGTTCTTATGTTCTTATTTATTATACTCTGGACAGGTACAAAAATGATTAAATAAGGTGGAAATCAATGAGGCTTTGTGAAAGTTAGTGTGTTAATCAAGACTTTTCCTACCTCTGCAGAACCATCCTAGTCAAATCTACTAAGTAATAAAATAAGACCCACTGAGTTTGCATGAAACTTACTCCCAGTTAAGTGTGTGTAGGATTGCAGCTCTGATTATGCAGGTAGATAACATTCCAGAAAGGAGCCATATAGACCAACTAGAAAGAAACATTATTGCAACAGAACCATTTTTTGGAATAGCATAATGAAACATTAATGTTCCCTTTTAAATTAAGAGATTTTTCATCCATTACCAATAATTACTGAGCTAATGACTTGTTAAAACGGGAACTTTGAACCATGTCAACTGCATTAAACTTTTGGCAATAAAAAGCACTGGAGCATATGCACTTAGTTATCAGGATGATGTTCTTTGTCTAACGCCATCCACCAGGAAGGAATGAGGCACTAGAGCACCGCTACTCAGGAGGTTCACTGGGCTGTTCTTGGTAACAGCAACAATTGCTTCTAATTGCTCACTTGGGTGTATGCATATTTTTTGTTACCTTTTGATTTACATATAACTTGACAAATTGCTCAGTCCACCAGAGACCTCTCCTGCATTTTCCGACTGGGAACGAATGGGGGCAGAACAGCAATGCAACCATGGGCTTGTGCTGCTCCTGTTCGTTTCTGTGGGATTTGACAGCCCAAACCTAACCAACTTTCCAGTGCGAAGAAGGCATGCCAATGGGGCACGTGCTGCATACTTGGGCGGGGGGGGGGCAGACACGGAGGCCTGTTAAAGGTAATGTTTGTACCCTTAACTCAGGGCTCCAATTTTGCCATGTACACACTCCATCAGGAAAAACACTCAGAATTAAAGGACATTAGGAAAATTAGGTGAATCAAGTCTTGATAGATCTTTTACTCTCTCACACACACTGCAACCACCAACAACAATTGTAATAGAAATAAAACTATCAGACCAAGTGGGGACAGAGGTAGCCCACCCCATTGTTTTCCTCTAAATGTCCATGATACATATTAGTTGATCCACTAATCCAGGATTATATCCTAGATGTGCTGGTTTTACCCTAAACCGACCCGACATACAAAAGGGAAATCTTCAGGCCCATAGTACAAGTATGATGGCAATCAGGGTGCCATTTTTATCTTTGAAATAAAGAAAATACTAACAAGAAGGTCTGCCAAGTGTATATTAGGACCCAGTTCCCTATGACATTGCTATCAAGCACTAAAGGGGGGAAAAGCATATAAAATATTTCAGTTATCTCAGAATGTGGGCACCAGGCACAGACACTAGATTTATTCCTCACACGCAGAAAACTGAAGTAAAGTGGAATGATGTTATAATACTATCCCAAAGCAAGAGAACAAGGAACAGAAAGCAAGAGGCTTCAGAGCTATTAGGGATAAATCCCTAAACCTCCGAGCCAACATGTGGCTTTAAAAAGAAAAATGCTATATGAAGCCATGGAACACAAATCTGAAAAGTCATTTTATTAGTCCCTAGATGGGTTTAACTAAAGTACACCGGAGGGTACAGAAAAGCAGGGATCGTTATTGGTATAGCCATAAATGACTCCACAAGACACAAGGCAATGGGTGAACGTAAGAGAAAAGGAGGAATATATGTAACTGCCTTCCTGTGAACACAGCACTGAGCAATCTGAATCAATGATTGTTTAGTAGTTAACCAAGAGAAAATAGGCCGTATTTGTGTCTTCAATAAAGAATATCACCTTTGAGTGACCTTCCTGGAAGTCTTTATTTTTTGGAAACCAAACCAAGATAGAGAAATGGATTGAGAGCAACGCAGCTTGGTTAAAAACAAAACAGGAAAAGAAGTGACCTAAAAGATGAGTACATGAGGGTTTAAACATGAAATCCAAGTACTAAAAATGTGTTTCTTCCCCCCCCCCCATCCCTGCCACACACACAAATAATTTGCCCAAAATTATAAGCAAAAAAGTACACCAAATCGTAACATTGTATGGATAGGTATTATAGCAGAGTAAAACAAAGTAAGGGCCCTAAGCACTTTCAGGTTTGTAATCAACAGTGCTGTGAGCCTGACCTGCTGGCAGGATATAGCTGAGCAGCCCCATCCTACCTAAACTTCCCAGTGCCGCTGCGATGGCGCTGGCTCCGACTATGCTGCATCCCTCACGGGGGCTTAGCGGGCAGAAACTCTCTTTGGAATAAGGGAACATTTGTCCGCCTTACCTTGGGGTAAACCTGAGCCTGCACAATGGGTCAACCTGTATCCACACCCATTATAGCTAGTGCAAGTCCATGATGATCCATGTCGGAAGAGGGGGCCTGGGAAGGAGGATGGGATATGGTGCTGCTGATTCTGCCCTGCTCCTGGGCTCAATCCACCCATCTACCCTGTTGCCACCCTTCATGCCCAGTGATGTCATTCAGGGGGAACGGACCAGAACGGGTGTTCCGGATCCTAACGGGCTCCGTGGCTGTTTCCAGGTTCCCGACAAGTGCCAATCAAAAGTGAGTTCCTGTTCCTAAATCATTTGAATGACACCACTGTTCATGCCCCATTATGCTCCTCCCCACCCTAATCCGCCCTTCCTCGCCCCACCCTCGCCCCACACTGCTCCTTGTGCTCACACCAGCAGAGAGGCTCCTAACCGATGTGCTGTCGCAACATGCTTTACAGCATGTTTGCAACCGCCAGTGCCAGTGTAGTGCGCACTCTGCCGGCACTAATGAAGGGTGAGATTGTGGCATAAGGACAGAAAGCTGAAAAGAAGAACTGTCCAGGTGTTAACAGGGTCATAAAGTTATCTTATGTATACGTATGTTCAGTAAGTAAACAAATTTTGCTTTGTGCCTCTGTTGCCTGATCCAAGGCAAAATGATCAAAGGCCTGTTTATTTTCATTTTATTTTATGTATTAACTTTTTACTGACTTACTGCACAGAGGTGCACTCAAGATAGCTTATGTTCAAATACATATTCATTACAAGTTGTAATACATCAATATATAAACCAACAGCATAAAACGGAGAACCACAACAATAACAAATTCTAGCAAGGCCCTCTTAAAACTCCTAGAATCGGGTAGGATTGAGGTTGCCATGTTGTATACTAGCTAAGGGCCAATAAGTCTCCATGGGGCCCACCCAGCTGACCCCCAACCCTCCCTCAATGACAGCAGCAACAACTAAATTCCTTCCGTGGAACCACCGGCACCACTGCTGACATATCCATCAGCATCTGGATCTGTCAGGGCATGGGGATATGGGGGCATCTGCAACTGGGTTTCTTCAGAGGTGCCTATGATGACACAGGGGCTTCTGAAGAATCCCAATGGTGGATGGCTGCAAAGAGTGGAAGAAGACACGATGGCAGCGCAATTTAAAACAGGATGCCTGTTACTGCAGTTACTGCTCGTAACAGCTCCACTGGATGCCCTGATGCCACTGAGGTGAAACCCAATCACTTCTGCCCAAGCCAATGTGTCAGTCAGATCGCCTTCACTTTAACTACACAGAGAGTGGTTGAGCATCACTTCTGTGGAACTGTAATGGATGTTGAAACCATTGAGAAGAGCGAGATAAGAAAAGACAATTTACCTTTAAAGAGGTATAGTATGTGTATGCTGTATATGATCTCTCTAAGCAATCTGTGGGATCTGCTCTGGGGCTCTGCTCACTGGGCATGCCCGATGCAGCCAGGATTGCGGCCAGCAGGCTTTCCCATGGTGACGGCAGCTGCACCAGCGGCCCAGGGTCTCCTCACTCCACTGGCTTCTTGCTTCATGTCCCACCCCCTCACCACCCATGCTTCAGTGGCCGAAGGGAGGGAAGCAGGGGCAGCAGGCCCAGCATCGAAGTACCAGGCACCACCACAGCTGACAGTAACAGGGGCAGGTGGCCCACCCCTTCCCCCTCAGTCGCAGTTAGGCCAGACCGGGTGTGATTCAGGGAGAAGTCCATCCAGCCTACTGAGGCCTGGAGCTGGAGAAAGGAAGCCCCTGTCAGCAACTGCCAGAGAAGGGAGGGTAGTGAGTACTTGCAGGCTCAGGGACTTGGAGGGGCATCAGCCTGGGCTTATGCAGCCTGGCTGTGAGGAAGAAGTGGAGCAAGGGGGCGGGGAGGCTCTACATAACCCAAGGCCAGCTGGTGATGGGGGCAATCTGGAGGAGGCTGGCTAGCAGTTAAGATGCTGGCCAGCCAGTGAACCCAAGCAAGGCTGCTGGAAGGGAGGAGGACCAGTGTGTGAAGGAATCCCCTCCTCCTTCCCTATCTTTGAGGCTACTGAGTCCCTCAGCAGACTGGGAGGCTTGAGGGAGCTGACACACACCAGGTGCCAGCTCCAGAGCTACCTTATGTCGGCTACCTCAGGGGCAGGCGCCCCTTGCCCAATAGCGCGTCAACTGGGATGGAATGTCAGGAAATAAATGGCCCAATACAGAAGCACATTTGCATAGCGTCAACAGATATAATTTATTTGGGTGTTCTTTTTTAAAAAAAATTATTTGAATATTTATATTTTGCCTTTTCATGAATGCTCGACCACTTACAGCAACTCAGTGTAAAACCATGAAATTAATTAAAACAAAGCAGAAACATTTTAACAAGTTACACCAACTTAAAATATACAGTATGCCCTGATGATCCTTGGGGGACCCATTCCCGGAACCCCAGCGGATATCAAAATACGTGAATATTTAAATTTGTGGATTGGTGGGGGAGCTGAAAACTGGAAGTTACGTTTTCAGCCCTTAAAAGGCATTCTGAGGGATGGGGAAGCCGCCATGACATGCTTGCACATCTCAAGTCAGGATTCTCCAACCTAGGTGCTGCAGGTGTTGACAAAGTTCTGTCACACATCCCTATGTACTGCATTTCAGACACAGTTATCAGGATCTCCATTACTGAATGAATTATCCAAGGATGAAAAGGATGGAACGTATCACTTCTTCACATATTCCGGCCAGAAGCCATTTAGGACCATACTTAAGACCAGCGCTTGGAATTAGACTTGAAAACAAATTGGCAGCTAGTGCAGCTGGCATAACATTGGGGTGAAACGTTCAGAATGCTTCCCCTCGGACAACTATCCAGCTGCTGCGTTCTGAACCTCCTGAAGCTTCCAAATATTTTCCAAAGGTAGTCCCATATATAGCAAATTGCAATCATCTAATTGCAAAAATCTAATTGGGATGTACCTATAACAACTAATTGACCCCGTCGTTCACCCTGGGATAGAGCTCAGCAACAAGAAATCCTTTGATTTTTGTTGGGAAGGAGATGTGTGCTCCTCTTTTCAACTCCTCTTATTTCTCTGCTTCAGTTCATTACCTGGTTAGCATTAGCTAGAATGTACTGTTCAGAAAGTAGAATGTAATGATGTAAAAAAAAGATTGTTCCTAATACATTGTGGCCATTTCTGAAGCTTTGATCTATCTAGCTATCTAGTTATCTAGCTATCACTTGCACTAAAAATCTAACAGCACTACACACACACACACACACACGCGCGCGCACACACACACACACACACACACACACACACACACCACAAGGTCGGCACAATTCCCTGCTCTGAATTGATGCTCCTTGTCCTGGGTTCCACTGCATCCTGTCCCAACCCCATGCTGGATATGGGGCAGGCCAGTCAGCCTGCCTATTCCAGCATGGGGATAGGATTGTGCCCTGAATTATCAATAAAGTGGTCCAATTTGCAGCAATAGCAACTTTGCCTCGTGTGATTTGTGGCTGGTGCTCAAGCAACTGATACCAAAGTTTACATACTGTAAAATTTTGAGGTGGGTTTAGAAATTCCTTCTCAGGACAAAAATATATGGGAAATTTTGAGAATGCTGATAAGGCTAGAGATATTTCTCAGAGCAATTCTGCACACCCCAGTGTTTCTTATCCCACTGGGCAGCCAACAAAAACAATTCCCAGTTTCAGAGGATGTTGCTAAGGATCAAAATAATAAACAGCAATGTTCACAGGAACATCAGAGGAAGCAAATAGGTACAGTTAACAAGGCTTACTTTTCTATTCCCAACACTAATATCAAGAGCATCAAGGAGATATGGTGACACAAAAATTACCTTTCGGATCAATGGAACTTCCAGTGAGCCAAATCTTTCTTTCTCTGAGAAGGCAACAGAACAGAGCTATGCTTTCAGGAAGGAAATCAGACTCCAAGCCACAAAGTGGCTCTAGCGAAAGATCATACCTACAAAGCTTGCTTCTGATGATCGACTCTAAAAATTAAATCAAGTCATAGCCAGACAGCCAAGCACCTGGACACATTATAATATATGAGATACATAGGCTTCTAGGTGCAATATCTAAGCCCTTGTTAGCCGACCGGTAATGCAAAATGTCAAATTAGCCTGAACAGCTGGAAGAAGGGAAACAGTTACTGCATTATTCTCTTGAGAGGCTGTTCTCCTTTTAATGTCAAAGGAATTATTTCACAAGGGATTGGATTTAACTCATTCATCTTGAACAGCTATTTTTCAAAAATTGCCAGTGCAGGAACAATTAGAACATTTGCTCTTAAATTGAGTGTGCATCTCCCCTCCTACCACTGCTATCCAAACAGAGCTGAGCAGAATGGGGAGCCCAGATATTGCATACTTCTGGAGCGTTATGATACAATTAGGCCACTCCATTTTTTCCCCCAACAATGCCCCAGAAGCAGTGGCACCACTAGGGAGTGTGGGGTGCATAGGCACACCGGATGACACACTCGGGGGGGGGGGGGTGAAACCATTACTGCCCAAAATTGTAAAGTCTTGGTATTTTCAATAATAGCTTCATGTTATATAATTCAATGTGTAATTTAATGCAGAATGCAATGAAACAACCTGCATTGAAATATCTGTATTCTGTTGAAAAACGACTGAGAGATAACCCAATTTATTGCTGCTTTCTCAGGAAAGCGGCAGGCTCTGGCATAACAAAGATGGCACTTCTGGCCATGACATCACTTCCGGTGGGTCCCAGGCAGATGGCTATTCTAAAACGTTATTCTAAAAAGTGGGTCCCGGTGCTAAAACGGTAAGAGAACTAGTGCTTTACAGCGACACACAACGATCCTATCACAGGAATGAATGAGGAAGGAATGAGTTCTTCTGTTCTCATCCTGCTATGGAATTTAAAATGATACATAATGTTTGATTGTGAAGACCTTTTGCATATCTGCTGAACTTTTGCCTCCTGGTTGCAGAGGGTACAACAAACTTTGTAAAAGGGCATGTTTTACAGCCACGACGACCACAATCCTACGCTGCGCTGCAACAGGCAGGCCTGCAGAGTATCCAGCGCGGCTTTGGAGTGCTCAGGAGCCTCCCAGGGGGCAAGGGCACATTTGCCCCAGGGGAAGCTCCACATTTGCCCCTTGCCCCAGGGGAAGCTCCAGCCTCCCCTATGGGTTCCTTGGATCTGTGCGTGCTGTAAATTGAGGTGGCGCGGCCTGGGGACAGAGGCCTTTGAGTTTCAAAACCAATAACTCATGTTCACTGTTTATGGCAAAGAAACAATAATGTTTCTTTATTGTCTGATAGAACAAGAAGAGACTGTTCTGCAGTACCTTACCTCCACGAAGAGAGAGTTCCCAAGGCCAACACAGAAAACACTAGCATGAAGACCTCCTATTGAGCTATTGAGCTCCACACAGCTAAAGGTGTGTTTGGAGCCTGATGCTGCATTCATGTCAGGGAACAGTGTGAAGCCAAATAGGCCTGGCTAGTTCCTTGTGTGAACAGAAGGCACATCCGAGAATATCACCCTCAATTTTCTGCCTCATAGAGAGGTTGTATAACAGTCATGCAAGGATACTGTACAAAACCAATACTGAATAACTTTCTCAAGATACACAGTTTAAAAATATAAATTCCAGTTATCAAGAAGAGAAATAAAAGGAGTGAATATAAACTGTAAATTTCTTGACTTGTTTAAAGCAAATACCACATTTGTTTTACCAATTCCAATATTTTAACATACCTACCTAATTATATTTGAAATCGCCTCATATTTATTTCAGTTTTACTGATAGGGGTTTTACTGTGCAATCCTGGGCATCTTTCCGCAAAAGGAAGTCACATGGCATTCAATGGGGCTTACCCACAGGAAAGTGTGCATAGGATCGCAGCCTTATTCTTTTAATTCAAGATCATAAGCACTTCATATTAATTCCCAAATATTTAAGGGTATCAGAATGATACAGTCATAGAAGACTTTATAAAGTCATATTATAAATCATTGCTTCTCGCCCTAGCAACTCACTTTGTCCAAACTTCTGAATGTCTGCTGTTTTGTGATGGGTTTTTATCTCATGCAGTAAGCGTCACACATATCATGTAATCCTGATTAAACTGGGGTGTTTTTTTTTTTAAATAAATGAGCATACATAGAGCTTCCTTGGTTGCTACCAATAACAACTGTCATCTCAGTTGCAAATACAGGTGCCAGAATTCATCTGGCTTGCTTTGTAGTTCCTTCAAACTTACCAATCATACATTGATGCTCTTAGGCTATAAGCTGCATTAAGATGTAATTCAGGCAAGGATCTGTATGGCATGAGTTCTTATCCTAGATTTCCTATGTCTTTTTTTCCCAGTGTTCAGTTTAATGACGGATCAGAACTCACTTTATGTGCAGCATGATGTCTGCAGGTTAAACAATTTGACATTTCAAAGGGAAAAGCTTTCAGATTAGCTCTCATTTAACTCAAAACTTTTTTGCAAAGTGGAGCAAGACTTTTTTTTCCCATACCAAAGCTGAGCATTTGGCCTGGGGCCAAGCCAGCTTGCTGAAAAAAAATGTTAGTCCTCTTCTATCACACAGTTCATATCGGTGTCAGATTTGATCCTTCTGCGTTGCACAGGCATCTTCCCTTTTGTTTGGGGAGACTGTAGAGCCAGTTCACATATTGCATATTACATGATATATTACATGACAGCAAATCCACATGACAGATTCAGTTATGGTCTATCTGAGAAACTAAACAAAGGCAGAAGTTGGGTTTTTTTCCCATTTTGCAATTTGCAGTCACTAGGAATTTGTAACACTGTGTTGCTCATAAAAATGTGCAGGACCTCCCTAAGATTTTTTTCTTTTCTTGTCTAATTGAAGCTTATTTGGCTTCCTTTGAAAAATAACTGATGTTTCTCCTTGGCAGAAATCTGAAATTAGGGCTACTCCAAAGCACGCTTGCCATTTTCTCTTTCTCCACAAATTTTAGAGAAGATCAGGAATCATCTTGATTTTTGTTAATACTTTGATGAAAAATATGTGTATGGGGGGGGGGCCTTACGGAGATTTACAAATATTGGTGACCTTTTTTTCTTTAAATATAAGAAGTCACAGCTTATAATAGTTGTAGTAGTGAAAGCAAAAATAGTGAGTGGACATGACTGTAGGATGTCCCTATGAATTCTGGGAAAGAAAACAGTTCTCATTGCTTCAACTTCTGCCTTCAGAAGCAGTAACTTTTCAAGTTTTAATAAAGATTTAATAAATAAAGTTTGCCATCACGTGGAGAGTCCTAGCCTCCAGACGTAGGAATTGGAGCTCCGGTAATATCAGTGTTTCTTTTCATTATACCCTCCTTGCACGCATCTTTTTTTTGTCTCCCTTCCCATTTTTTTTTTATTGGGGAGTTCTCCCCTTTCTCTTTTTGGTTTTTGTGATCTTCAGCTATCTTGTTTATGGTCTTAATTGTATGTTATCTTACGACCAGTCGAACGGCTCTCTGGACGCCATTGCCTTGAACGCCTTGTACATGCTCAGGGACAACTTTAATAATAGAGGCAAATGATCACTCCCTAGATCCCTCATCACGAGTATGCAGCCAAAGTGGGTCTTCAATCCGCCCAAGCAGTTATTAAGTTCACAAGAACAAGAGGCGGACAATATACGTATAACAGCAGCTATTAAGCTTTATTTAGCAAAAATTTTACCTCAACTTTTATATGGAACATCAGTAGGACCCCCCTCCACTAGTTTTACTCCCTTAGAACGAGTACAATCTAAATTCTTATGCTCCATTTTCCAAGTCGCTAGTTATGCCTCAAATAGTAGCCTTCGTCTAGAGTTTGGACTGATATCAGTGGAGGCCAGTGTGACCCTTCATTCTATTTATCACTGGCTCAAACTTCATCGAGCACAAAAGGGCTTAGCCCCTTTAATTTTGTGTGACAATTTACAATCCAGTTGGGGTAAGACGGTCCACTCTAAGTTGGGTTGCTTGGGATTTTCATCTGAGGCTGCAGTATCCTTGGTCCTGGACCAAGCTGAGGCAATTATCAAGCAGAGAACTCTTGATATCGAGAGGCAAAAAGATTTAAGTCAATGCCCTGATTTCCTCGCCACCGAGGAAAGTAAATATGTTCCCAAGCCTTCAGCTTTTTTGTTGTCTTTAGAAATATCCCAACATAGGAGGGCTTTTTTCCTGGCAAGATGGGGGCTCCTTCCATCAGCAGTCCTTGAGGGAAAATTTAATAGAACCCCCCTAGCTGAAAGGTTCTGTCCCTGTGGTTTGGGGGAAATCGAAAGTTCTGAGCATGTTTTATTTCGATGCTTATTTTACCAAGGTATCCGTGAAAAATTTATCTTTCCTTTAGTTAAGAATTTCTTGAGACTTGAAGTCGGGGAGTTGTCCAAATTGTTACTGTCAGGATACAATAGTCAGGTTTCAAAGCAATGTGCCAGTTTTTTAGCGGCTGCAGTCAAGATTCGTAAAGCATTGGTGGCCCAAGAAAAAGATTACTAACTCAACGTTTACGATACTTCATGATGCTGTTCTTTTAATATGTATTTGCAGTATTTCTTATTTACACTTGAATCACTGTATTTTATGGGCAGTTGTTCCATATTTATGTTTTATCTTATACATTGGATATTTCTGGTCTTTGACCGTAACAATAAAGAACTGAACTGAACTGAAGTGTTGTTCAGGGCAAGGAGGGCGGTCAGAACAGGGGGAGGGGTGGAGTGGGGTGGGGCAACTGGTGGCCTCCACC
Organism: Lerista edwardsae; assembly: GCA_029204185.1. Taxonomy (NCBI): domain Eukaryota; kingdom Metazoa; phylum Chordata; class Lepidosauria; order Squamata; family Scincidae; genus Lerista; species Lerista edwardsae. The sequence continues at coordinate 1,290,619 of JAJKFI010000056.1, forward strand.
GCCACATCCTATCCTTTGTGCTGGCCAACACGGAGGCCCTCAATTCTGTGCCAGCAAAATAGCTGGCAAAAACTTGAGGAGGCCCATACCCTTACGTGGGGGAAGGGGACGAATGTCCACTTCTCCTGAGGTGCCTTCATCAGCTGCCCAGCTCTCATAGGATGCAGTGGTAGTTATTTTGCTTTTTCAAGTTGGTTTACACTTGATTGGATGTTTTTGATTATTCTTAGCCTTCAAACTTATATCCATTTTGCTGGAAATAAGCCTCACTGGAGACAACGGACCTTATTTTTGAGTAGCAGTGGCATATTTAAGGGGGGGTGCTGGGGACAAATGCACCAGGCAACAGGTTTTAGGGGGCAACAAGTTGAGCTTGACACTAGTGGCCAAAATTGTGAAAACCTTGGTATGTATAAATAATACCATCATGTTATATATCATTGGAAAGGTAATTTAATGCAGAATGTAATGAAATAAATTGTGCTAGAATAGCTGTATTCTATCCAATGTTATGGGGAATTACTCAGAAAACTATGTATTTACTTAATTAAAATTGATTCCATCAAGGAGAGAGGGCTACAAATCAGGGTTGCAGATGCCTTAGTTATGCCACTGCTGAGTAGACATGAACAGGATTGTCCTGTTAGAAATCATGATACAGCAGTGTTGTTAATGTGGTGTAGTGTTGTTAATGTCCACCTATCAGCCAATGGCCTTTAAGAAGACATATCTGTTGATCCTGGCAACTGATGTCTTTCCAGTTACTGTCGTGATGCTTTCCTTATGGCACTAACCAAAATGAATACAGGCCCAATTCTATCGGAAGTATCAGTCACAGCTGCTCCTGTGTTGGATAAGACTGGGCCCTCAATTTATCTTCATTGCTTTTGTTTATTTTCTCTCCTCATTAAAAGCTGGGAAGCACAAGTTTTGGGCCTAACATAGATGACATCCATTTGTTTAGTGAACAGGGAGGAAACTCTAGAGTTTCCTGTGCGGACCTGGCCACAGTGACCCATGCCCTAGTGACATCTAGATTAGATTATTGCAGTGCGCTCTACGTGGGGCTGCCTTTGACGACGGTCCGGAAATTACAACTAGTACAGAACTCGGCGGCTCGGGTGGTTGCTGGGGCACATCAGTTTGAATCCGTTGCTTTGGCGACTACACTGGCTGCCAGTTCTGTTCCGGGCCCAATTCAAGGTGCTAGTTTTGACTTTTAAAGCCCTTTACATTGCGGGTCCGGGGTATTTGAGGGACTGCCTCCTCCCATATAATCCTGCCCGTATTCTTAGATAATCCGGGGGTGGGGCTTTTGACTGTGCCGCCACCAGGAGAGGTGAGAGGGACGGCGGCCAGGAATAGGACCTTCTCAGTGGTGGCCCCCCAACTTTGGAATACCCTCCCCTTAGAATTGAGAACTGCTCCCTCTTTGGTAATATTTCGGCGGGGGCTGAAGATCTTTTTTATTTCGAAAAGCTTTTAATTGTTGACAGGCTGGCTGGTTTTTATACTCTTGCTTATATTTTATGATCCACGGGGCTTGTTGTTGTTTTAAATTTTAATTGTTTTAATATTGTTTTTTTAAAATTATTGCTTTTTAATGTTAAGTTGTGAATTTTATTGTATTTTACTATTTTTGTTGTAAGGCACCTTGGGTACCTTTGGGCAGAAAGGCGGGGTATAAATTAATTAATTAATTAATTAATTAAATAATAATAGAGTTGCTTTGATCCCAAATGTCAAGCAAGTGCTCATCTTTACACTCTGGCCTAATCCATGCCTCAGCCTGATATCTTCTTGTGCTAGGAGTGACTTAGGGCCTAATCCCCAATGTAAGGGGAACATTCGCTACCTTACCTCAGGGCTGCACTGTGGCTGTATTGGTGCTAGCAAGTTGGATAGGATTGGGCCCTAAGAAACTCTTTACATAAGGGAAAATGGATTAGATCTGTGACTATATTGCAACAACACTACCTTTGGGGGAGGTGGCTTCCTGTGTTCAGCCCTACCCACACACAGACAAGTTCCTGGAAAATGGCACCTTGGACCTGCATTACTGCTGCATCAGTGCTGGAATATTGAATAGGATGGGGCCCTATTACAGATAAACAAACATGGCAGCCAAGGCAGAGGCATACTATAGTAAGGAAATATGGCAGCCAAGATTGGTACCAGTTGCCACCGGGAACAACAGATAAACGTGCTGAATAAAATAAACTTTTATTTTAATAGAGGTAACAGCTATGTGCTGGGCAAAATTTATTGCAAAAATCATACCTTTATATGGTGTCTAGTTTGGCCAAATGCATTGAATTACTCAATAGAATGGGTACAAGCCTTTTTCTTGCATAAAATTTTGGACTTACCTGGATGTGTCCTGTGTTCAGTGCTCTGTTTAGAGACTGCTGGCTGCTGGCTTGGCTGCTGGCTTGGCTGAACTCCAATGTGCTGGCTTGGCTTAACTCCATCAGATTTTGGCTAAGAATACAGTATAATGTGGACCGTAACAACAAAATATATCATCTTGTGACAGACCCCGAATCACCCATAGGAACTGTCCCACTTGCAAAGAAATGAAAACGTTTGGGAATAGATCTTGATTTGTTAAGGTCACAATCCAAGGCGCTTGCTGGGGGTGATGCATGTGGCCTGTGTCGGCCCAGTGCTGCTCTGAAAGTGCTAAGAGGCACTTTCACACCTGCGCGTGGAGCACTGTGCTGATACAGGCAGCTGCATCGACCCAGTTGCGCCAGAGCGAGCCACTGGTATGCCTTTCAGGCGCTGGTTGAGTTTGGCCAGTGCAGGGGCTTTTCTGGGTGGGTGGAAGGCGAGTGGGGGTGGAGTGAGCCAGGGGAGGGAGTTCTAGTGGCTGGGGCAGCCGGGGGGTGGTGGAGTTTGGATATGGCCAACCCTTGTCCCCGGGCCACACAGCCCCAATTCAGACCATGTGGCGTGCTTGGACTTGTGCCTGCTAATCAGCAGGCATAGATCTGAGCAGGCCCTTGGGGGGCTGGGATACCCCAGGGTAAGGGAACAAATGTGTCCTTGCCCCATGGAGGCTCCAGCCTGATTTGGATAAAGTGCAGGTCAGCTAGCCTGACTATTCCAGCGCAGAATAGGATTGTGCTACCCATAAGTTATGCCAAGCGCAAGCCTTTTGAAGATCAAAAGGAGAATCCTGGATATAGAATACCAGGAGTTGCTGAATGTCACTAATAAAAGATGTTCGCCATTGCATCAACATATTTCCATCAAGATAAGTCACATAGCTGCCTTTTTTCCCTTCTTAAAAGGCCACAAGAGTGGAGCATTCTCACTTGCAAGGTATTATGCCCTGCCATCTGCTATATTGTATGGCGGATTTAAAGGGATGCCATATGCCAAGAGGTGCTGTCACTGTGGGCAGGACACTGAAACTGTATCACATTTGCTTTTAGACTGTCCACTATTTAAACAGCCATGATAGAAGTTCCTAGGCTCGATCTTGGCCAACTTGGGGGTGGTGGTGGCGGTGGACAGAATAGGATAAGGTCTTGTTTGTTCTTTCTACAGAGGAGGTTGATATTGTGGAGAGAACAACAGTTTTTCTATATGTGATTGTTAAAATTCAGACTATTGATAATCAGTTATATTGTGTTTGTGGGTTGGTATGGAATATATGCAGAGTATTGAGTATGCCAATAAAGGTTCTATCTATCTATCACTCTGCACTGGAATGTAGAGAGGGCAGAAAGAATATGTTCAATGGACTAGTTAGGGAGGTATGATGGGCCTGATATGTGGCTGTTCAAGACACACCCATTTTTTTCATGGAAAAAAAAGGATGTGATTATCAATGATATATCAAGGTTAGAACTATTTTTAAACATTCCTCGCCTATCTACTTCCTTTACTTACACATTGCCAGGGGATGATATTTGAAGAAGCAGACAGATGAGGCGTTCCAATCAATGACACTTAAAGCCATGTCCATATTCTACTCTGGTTTTATGAGTCACCTGCTCACTGATCCTTCCATCATATTTATTTGAATTTGATGAAAATCTTGCATGTTCTGATAGAAATAAAAATAAAGTCTCCTGACTATCTGGATGAGTTGCCCTCCGGTTCAAATCAATATGTTTTTCTGCTGCAAGGCAAAACAGAGAATACTTATGTGTACCTTATACAGAACCATGGGAAAACATTAGTATAACATAATATATCTCCATCAATGCTGCAACAACTATTATTCCCTAGAAAATCACATGAATCAGACATTTAATGGAAGCACAAACAAAAAGTTAAAGAGCAGAAGCAATATTTTTGCCACATTCACATTCTACCTGGGCAATAAAGCTATAGTGATATGCTATCCTTGAGATTTGTTATCCCAAATATCCTGACTTCCACCTTCTGAATTGTGTGACAGATCAGTCAGAATGGTAGTCACCTGAAGAACAGGAACAATTTTTTCCTGTCATGAATTGGCACTCATTGAATTTCTACCTTTCAGGTAGCTCTTCAGGGCATAGAAGTTTCTGTCAGAAAAGAAGTTGGCTTCCTCACTTTTGTAACGCAACTCTCAGGCAGTTCCACTGCCTATCAAATTGGAGTGATAGATGGAAAACAATTCTTAGAAAGTTTACAATTCTTGGAGTTTGTTTTGTGCCTAGTCATGACAGCAGTTCCTCCCAGTGGCATACCAAGGTCATTTGGCATCTGGGGTGCATAAATTTTTGGCGACCCCCCCCCTGACAAAATAGTCATGATTTGAATAATAATGGCCAGAGCAGAAGTGCAAACAGTTAACATTTTCTTGTATTGAATTTTGTGTGTATGTGTGCGTGCACACACGCATGCACACACATGCATGCACTGACTTTGTAAGGGGTGTGTGTGTGTGTGTGTGTGTGTGTGTGTGTGTGTGTGTGTGTGTGTGACCTGTTTCTCTTGTGGGTGGCTGCAGCCAATGCTAGCCAAATCACACCTGCAGCCAGAGTCACACCTGCTGCCACCACAATTTTTGAGTAGCCTCTTGGACACCAGGGAGAGGTGGTTCCATTGGTCATACTCTTTGTATATCACTGGTTCTTCCATATCAACATACAGTCAATCCTCATTATCCAGATAGCAAATTTACAGATAACAAACCATTGACCATGGGTTTAGGTGCAAGGGGTTTAGGTTTATCTTCCATCAGAAGAATCCAGCAGAGACCCTCAGGAAGCCAGCACAATACAGCAGGAAGTGCTAAAAGATATCTGAATGTTGAGAAGACCCTCCAGAGGCTGCAGGAATCTTCTGCTAGCCACTTTAAAGGGGTAAGTGCTGGTCACAGTTGCCTCTCTGAAGGCCCTTGCAGCAGCGGCGTCATGCTGCCGGAACGCTGGGCGGGAGGAACGGGTGAGCGGCAGCCCACCTGTTGCGTACCGCAGGGCGGGGAAGACAGCAAAATGGAGCGGTACGCAACGGGCGGGCTGCCGCTCACCCATTCCTCCCGCCCAGCGTTCCGGCAGCATGACACCGCTGCCCTGCAGCCTTTGGAAAGTCTCTGTGTAGTGGACAGAGGCGCAGATAATGAGGATAATAGCAATTGTGCTCCTCACAGATAAACAACATTGCATATACAGAGGATTGACTGTACAACTTTTCAGGTGCCCATTTACATTCTATGTTTATTCAAACATAGTTTGAACGTATTCAAACATAGTCCTATGTTTATTCAAAGTTGTTGTTCACGGTTTATTCAGGGTGGCTTATCTTGCTGCTTATCATGACAAATATGCTTCCTAAGTGCAATGCAATGACATAATTTAAAACATACAGTTACATTGGCACCGGCCAATAAGCATGGAAGACAGATGCTTGGGATGATTACCATTTATTGAATAAAATCACAATAAAACTTTACCTGAAGCAGGGAAAACTTCACTTGGGAACAAACCACAACGTGCTGGCAGCTACTCGGTTGGGGGGAAAATGGCATGTCTGTTTACCTCCCCAGACCCCAATGAGCATGACATCCTGGCTCCAGACACCACCCAACCGAGGGCTGGGTTCACCTATCCCAGCCAGCTGGCCAGCACCGACCTACCCAGGCAAAGCCCTGGGTTGACCTTTGCATAAACCAGCCAAGGAACTCACCAGCTTGGTGAGGTGTTCAACCTGGACAGCTGTTGTCAGACAGGTTCTGGCTTACCCCTGACCCTTGCTTATCTCAGCATGTATGCAGGCCCTGGTTGACCAGCGCATTACCTGCCATATAGGGAGTAGCCTAGAGCTTAACCCCCACCGCCCCACAAAAGCCCAACAGGTTCCACAGAACCTGCTGTAGGTTCAAAAGAAAACTATTGGCTCTGGCTATGGAAAAGTGCACATAGTCCCCCCTGAAGAGGTCTGGAGAGTTAAAAATCATAGCAGGGTGAGAGATGGGAAAAAATAACAACCCACCCAACCATAACACTGTCCCCCTCAGGAAGACACTGATCTTGCATATGGTGATGTCAACTAAAATGGGCTAACAATTCCACATCAGACCCTGTGGGGCAACAGGTTGGACCAGAGAATGATGAACCCTGGCAACCAACTTTATATAAGGGCTAAATCCCTACAGACCAGTGATGTCATCTGGTAATGAAGAACGGGAATGCTGGGCGACGTGCCTGCTCGCCGGGGGGATGGGTGGAGGGCGCATCGGGTGCCTGAGTGAGCAGCGGTGGGAAACGCCAACTGGGACAACCCACCCCCAAGGCCAGGGCAGCCGCGGAACGGAACAGACAGGCTGCCAATCACGCGTAAGTCCCGCCCAGCGTTCCCGTTCTTCATTACCAGATGACATCACTGCTACAGACTTGTAGTCTCAATGGTAATGCTGTTATCTGGCATACATTGTTTTCACCCAGGTGTATCAGCAATACCTGCAGGGGCAGCCAGATATCCAAAAATTCACGAACCAAGGGAAGCAGTTGGCTCCAAAGCATACCTCTCTTGAGAGCCCACTACACCTGTGCCATGTCACCCAAACCGAGCTGGGAGCTGAAATCCAAGGCCACTGCTCTCTTCCTCACCTAAAAGACAAGGTGGCTAACAATAAGGACACTGATGAGCAACGACCAACTGCAACCTGCAAAACAAGAGGGGATGTCACTACCCCAATAAAGAACCCCATAGGCAAAAATATTGTCCTGGCCAACCAGGCTCAAGTACAACTGAGTCTATGCCATAGACTTAACAGTAACATAAGGACCTAACAAGACAACAAACCAGGCTGCAGCCACGTTTCATAATTGGGAACCCCTACAGGGCCACACTGAAGCCATAACCCAACCTAAATTGGGACACCCAGCAAACTGGGCACCCAAATTAATATGAAAGCAGAATTTATTGGTGGCTGTCCGCCATTGCCTGATCCTCCAAATCTGCCTCAAAAAGGCCCAACGCAGATGCCACAGATGGTGCTCCAATTCTGAATGAAGGCTGTAGGAATCCAGAGAAACACCCAGCATAAGACAAGAGCCCTGAATTGATCGCTAGCTACTGCCAGACAACTATAAGCCAATAATAGTCTAGTATGCTTGCAAACATAGCCCCATGTAGGGTGCTGAATGTTTGCTGGCTACTGCCAGGCAACTATGGACCAAAAAGGGCCTAGTACACATGGAAATGTAGCCTCATGTAGGGTGCTGAATGCTCACTGGCTACAGTCAGGCAACTATGGGCCAATAACGGCATATTTCACTTGCAAAGTGTGGTGGATGTCATGCACACCATGGTGGCACTGCTACGGGCCTTGGTGCCACTAGTGTCCATTTGTTGACCAGAGACCCTCTCTCTGACCAGAGAGAGTACACCAGTACACCAGCACACTGCTTTTCCTCCATGCAACGGCTTTCAGTCACTGACTTGCTAACACAGTATAGGCATGCCCCAGTATCCACTGGGGTTCCGTTTGAGACCCCACCATGGATACTGGGAACCCCTTTTTAAAGATGGGGGAATGTTAGTGGTTTTGCTGCAACAATGTTAAAAAAATTGTTTAATATTCCCCTATCTTTTTAATAAGTGTCCCACTCTCCATGGTATCCATGGATAACTGAAACAGTGGATACTGAATCAGTGGATAATATAGGCATGCCTGCATTATCAGTTTGTACTTATATTCCTTCACTCACTGCTACCCAGCAGAAAGGGAAGGGCAAGGCCAGGAATTACTATCCAGGCTCAATTATAGCCACTAAGTCTGGCATAAGTTCTTTTTGGCAGCAAAATGGTCTCTTCTGGCCAATTAGGTGCACACACTCAAACAGTTCATAAAATATCAAAGGGTCTTCACTTCAGCATTCTAGCTTCAGGGAGTACAACAAATTGCCCACCAAAATGGTAATCCTCAGCGCACACACAAAATAACAGACCTCTTAACTGTTCTAATGTACCTGGTCACCTCCTAGAGCTAAGAAGATAGCAAATCATGGGACAGAATGCTATGCGGCTGTTGAAATACAGAGAGGTAATCTGTTCCAAGTTCCTCCTCTTCAGTTATACCTCCCTTCCAGGAATTCATTATTTCCTAGCCAATCATCTAGTCCTCAATTCCTTACGGTGTCCCTTGTGCTGGTTTAGTTTATGCCGGCCTAACTCCAGTTTAGGATTTCACTCTCAGAGGGACCAGTTTAGGATTGCGCCCTGAGTCTTGTCTCAGTGCCCATCTTGGCCACTTATTCTTCTTACTAGAAAACTGACATTTGAGTCAAACTATTAGTCATGGAGAACCACAGGTATACTGCAGTTCTCCATGTTTTTAGCAATGTGTGAGATTAAAAAAGTGTGACATTATTAGGTTGAATATTGAATATTCAAGCTAATATTCTCACTGAGTAATGGATTCCATTCCATTACTGTAAAGGGCAGCTGATGGAGTAGGGGAAAAAGGCTCACACAATGAGGAAAAAAAAGATCAGTAGTGCCCACATGTCTCCTTGTAATGCGCAGTTTGGGCCTCAGAAATGAAACTGAATGTTGTGGCTAATTGGCTCTGCTTTCTAATGCAATTTCCTTAATACCATTGCAAACATTTCTGCTTGGAGTCTTTGTTGAAGCAAATCTTTTCATGAGTCTTTCTGTTATTCTGAAGGCATCCCACGGGAGGAAAAAAAAACATGCTTCAGCTGTGTTTAGCACAATATTTACAGGACCTGATTTATGTTCTAAAAGCCATTAATATTTCAGAGTTTCATCTTCTATCTTCACCATCAGCTCTATTTATTAGAAAAATTAATAATGGATAAATACAGGAAGAACAGTTATGACGCAGAAATACTACAGCGTTATAAGATATCTATAATTTAGTGGTTCTGGAGTTGAACTTAGACCTGGAAGCCCCAGGTCCAAATCCTGGCTCAGCCACGAAGCTTCCTGGGTGATTTTGAGCTAGTCACTATCTCTCAGCCTCACCTACCTTGCAGGGTTGTTCTGAAGATAAAAGGTGGAAAGGAACTATTAACACCACCGGGAGCTCTTTGGAAAAGGTGGTATAAAAATCTGAAAAAAATACATAAAATAAAATTCCTGTTTTAAAGGACAGAATTATATTCCAAATATAACCAGAATGATGAACGAGGATTTAAGAAGATCACAATTCATCTGAACAGCTTTTTCAAAGTCTTACTAATCAGATCTGCTAATAACCCATTGATTTGATTCATACCCCTAGCACACTTTTTTTTAAAAAGCATTGCAGAAAGTAGTCCTGGGTACCATTTTAAGGCCAGATGCACCATGTTGAAACACCTCATTCTATATGCTGTGCCATATTGACTTCAGGAGGCACCTGTGAGGTTTTAGAAATCAAATAGGATCCTTGCAAAATAACTATAATGAAAAGGAGCATTAATGTGCTGTTAGCACACATGGCAGAGATGGCTACTAACGTTACATCACTGTATTGGTGTTTTGCACAGATCACTAATGGGAAAAATGCAAATGCTATCAAGCCTTATTATTATATGTAGCTGTGCGTTGAGATTTCACTTACTGGACTATTGTCTGGGAGATCTTAAAAAAAAAAGAGAGAGAGAAAAGTAGATCAATCAATCAATCAATCAATCAATCACTAGTATTTATATACCGCTTTTCAACACAAAGTTCACAAAGCGGTTTACAGGCAAATAGTAATAATGAAGCTAAATGGCTCCCTGTCCCAAAAGGGCTTATTCTTTTAGATAAAAGAATGGAGAACACCACCAGCAACAGCCACGAGGAAGACACTGTGCTGGGGTGAAGAGGGACAATTGCTCTCCCCCTGCTAAATATAAGAGGACACCACTTGAAAAAGTGCCTCTAGATGTGCTGTTTTTCTTTTGCTAAAAAAAAAAAATGCAGTCCTTTTGTTTCAAGAAAATGTTCCGCTTCCAGTGAAAGGGAGAAAGCCGCATTTGCCAGTTTAACACCAGGAGTGGCATTTTACAGGGTTAGTAGGTGTCAAACACAAGCCATGTCATTTGCCGCCAGCTGCGAGGTCTGTTGTGGGAAAACTCAGATTAAAATAATAACACTCATTACATTTCTCTGAGAAATGCTCTCAGCATGTCAAAAGTGGAATCAGAAAGTCAGGGAAGACCTCGGCCCAGCAGCACCACTGCCTGCATGATAATGCAATCGGAGACCGTAACATGTTGTAATGACTGCTAATGAAATCATGCACAGAAAGCCTGAAAGGGCCTGAGAGGGGAGCATGGAGGGGGAATGACAAAAGGGATTCAAACAGAAGCTCATGTCACAGGTAGAGAATGATCAATCAGATAAGGGCTGCTCAAGCTAACCGAGGCAGATACAGGTGAGCCCCTAATGATAGCTCAGATTGTATAACAAGATTTGATGATTAATAATGACAAGCGTGGCAGAAGTATCTGCAGGTAATAAATGCACGTCAACAGAGGCAGAGTCACTCCAAGTTATGAAGTCATTGGTAAACAGCTGAAAATACTCTCCTAAACTCAGATTGATTACCAGGAAAGTGAGCATTGATCAGAAGGTATGGTATCCAGCTGGAAACCTTGAATACAAAATAATGGAATCTTCAGAGGTGCTCTACAATTCAAATTGTGGAAAAACAGTTACAGTGGACCTGCCTTATCTGCAAGTCTGGCACCTGAATTTCACTAGTGTTTTTTTTCAAAAGTCAAGGTAAGTCAAATACTGTAGATACATAGTCAACTATGAGTTGATCTAACAGATAAGTTGAGGGAAGGCTTTGAGCCAAAAAATCTTGGAATTTTCTATGACCCTTAAATAAGTTGGGGGTAAAACTTAGGGGGGTCTCTGACTATTTGCCTTCCCTTGTTTGTCCCAAGCTAAGAAGGTCAGGAGCCAATCACAGCAGCGAGGGAAGAGTGAGGGAAATGGTGCAGTGATGCCTCAGCAGAAGTGGTGCTGCTGAAAGAAAGCCCAATTGTCATGTGGGTCAGATAAAGAGCTTCCATGGGCCATATCCAGTCCACAGGCCTTATGACTGACACTCCTGTTGAAGACAAAAATACGTCTATGATGTTTGAAAAAAGAATGCCTTCACTATTTCCTTTTTTATATGGTGGAGTAACTTCTGGTATTAACAATAAACTACAATGTAACTGAGAGCTTTGAATGTCTGGCAATATTTAGATCTGCACTATTTCCTCAAGAAGCAGAATTTGAGATCATTAGCAAAAAGAAGCTGGCAATTCACTTTGGATGCTTGCAAATGTGACAAAGCAAACTACTCATAAAAAAAATTGATAGATGTCCATTATATTACCATTACATCTAAAGAGGTGAAGCATAGAATTCATTGAAATAAAGCAAGCAAATGAACTGAGTGACAGAGGGGGAAAATAAATGGCAGATATAAAAAAACAAATGTAGAGGAGAAAAGCAGTGGTGTCATCCAAATGATTTAGGAACAGATACTCACTTTTGATTGGCACTTGTCAGGGTCCACCCACCGGAAGTGACAACATAAGCCGGAAGTGATGTCATGGCAGGAAGTGAGGTCATAGCCGGAAGTAAGGTCATAGCCAGAAGTGAGGTCATGATTCTTGCCATGGGTGTGATCATGTTTGTAAGAACTTCAGCTTGTGGTTAGTGTTGATTTAACTTCTATTGCTTTGCTTTCTAGAGATGTGTATAGACATATTTTGCTTCAACTGTTCCCTGGTTAAATAGCAGGCTAGACTGTACTAGATTGGGAGCCCTTTTGGGACAGGGAGCCATTTAACTTTAATGTTAAATGCAAGGAGCCGGCAAGGAGCAGGAGGGGGAACGGGCGCCCACCGGGCCGCGCAACCATGTGGGCGCCCGACCGAGTGCCGGGCCAGCCGGCAAGGAGCAGGAGGGGAACGGGCGACCAAAAAAAGACCGCGTGGGGGCTGGGGCTGGGGGGAGGCTGCAGGAGGAACCGGGACGCTGGATCTGCATGGCTGGAGGGAGCGGGAGCCCCAGGCAGCCTACCTTCTCACGCTTGCTGCCTTATTCCCGGGTCTCCCTTGCTGCTGCTGCCACTGCCTCCGGTCCTCTCGCTCCGCTGCTGCCGCTGCTGCCACCACCACCACGCTGCCTGCCTGCCTGCCTGCCTGCCTGCCTTCTCTCAAAAAGTGCAGGCAACAGCTGCGGGCGTGCAGTACGCATGCGCAGCTGCTGAGCCAACCAGCCGACAGGGCCAGCTTCGAGTGGGCAGGGCCAGCTCAACTTCTAGGAACCTGTGCTCACGTAGTGGTGCGTAGTGGGTGCATGACATCACTGGAGAAAAGTATCTTTTTCTCAGGTAATTAGTATCTTTTATCTTCAGGTAATTAGATTTAGAATAATTCATATAAAACGTATTTTTCTCATAATTTTTCCTGCTCTAATGAACAGATACATTTCATTGCATCAAATCATGTTACATTTGTACAAAATTCACAACCGCTTATGTTTCCATTTCCAATATTTAATAAATAATTGCCACTTCTCTGAAAACAAACTACTATCATCTTGTGTCACTTTCATTTCAGTACAGGCAGTTAATTTTTTCAAATATGACATCATCATGTAGTTCACCCTGCCATTCTTCCACATTTGGTGCTGAGTGTGTTCTCCAGTACATAGCATACAACATCCTCACCAAGCACACAAAAATATTGTGCCGTTCCATGATCCTATGTATAATCTTGGTAAGCCCTACCCAGAATCTCTGTACTACTTGACAGGTATGAAAAAAATGTTCCACCTTCCTTTTTGCAATGTCACTATATAGGGTTGTCTGTGTTGTGTCCCCTGTGCCCTGAGTTTGTATCTAACTGGGAGGGGGGATATCTGGAACAGAAGGACCTGCCTCAGACCCAGTCACTGGCCTGTCAGCCCTACCTGGAGCCTGGACCTGACTTCCAAGCCAGAGAAGCTGGAGCCAGTGTCACAATCAACCCCACCATGCATTCATTCGTTCACACTTTTATACAACCCTACGTTAAAGGAGTTCAAGGTGGTTTACATAGATCCTCCCGCCTTTTGTCCTCACAACAGCCCTGTGAGGTAGGTGAGGCTGAGAGATGGTGACTGGCCAAAGGTCACCCAGGAAGCTTCATGACTGAGCTGGGTTTAGAATCATAGAGTTGGAAGGGACCTACGAGGTCATCTAGTCCAACTCCCTGCCTGTAGCACGAAATCCTCCTAGAGCATCTCCAGCAGGTGTCTGTCAAGCCTCTGCTTGAAGGTCTCCAGTAAGGGAGAATCCACCACCTCCCTTGGCAATCTATTCCACTATAGACCACCCTTATCATCAAGAAATTCTTCCTGATGTCCAGCTGGAATCTCCTCTCTTGCAGTTTGTACCCATTGGACCTAGTTCTACTCTGGCATGTCACCTTTTGCAGTGGCTGAAACACATGTTATGCCACCGGCGTGATTGTTCCAGTGGCATAATGCACTGTCTGGATCGGGCTGCAAGGCAATAACATGGGATGAGATACAGCAGTTCAGAATGTACCCAGATCAGATCACTCCAGATTACTTCAACAAAAGAATTAGGATTATTAATCAGAACAGACAGAATGTAACATTGCACTTAATTGAACAAACAAGAAAAAGATTGGTGCTAATCTCCTAAAACTTCCAAGCAATGGTACACTAGGCAAGCAATTAATCTTGTGTGTTTCATCTGTCTTGAGAAAAAACAGCTCAGCTTAGAATCTCTAGTCTCTCACTCTTCTTGCTGAAGATACCACACAGACTCTGCAAAGCAAGCTTGCTAATCCTGCTGAACTCCTCACACTAAAATTGGTGAGGTCTAGTCGGGATCTGCAGTGCAGCCAGAGGGATGCTAAACCGTAAGTCTTTTACAGCTCTTGACTAAGCTGTGTAAATGACTCTTCCTCCTTGCTGCTGGAGTCAATCAGGCAAACCATGTAGAGCAGAATTGTTTTCTTCGTTTTGACTGACTCTGGTGAGGAGGAAAGGCTGCCTACATGGCCCAGGGTGCAATTCAACACCCTGTCTTGGGCCCATACTAGCTGCCAGCGTTGGCCCAATGGTAGCAGCGCTGGCACAGGAGTGCTGACTAGCACCCTCATGTCAGCTGCTGTTTGACTGATCAGCTGCTTGTGTCCGCTACTGTTTGACTGATGCTAGCAGCAGGTTCGACCCAACAGTGGTGGCTGAAATGCTAACCCCTGCTAACTGGGCAAGAGGCACTTTTTATGGTGGTGTTCCTCTTATATTTAGCAGGGGGAGAGTAATTGTCCCTCTTCACCCCTTTCTTTCTAGTGGCTGTTGCTGGTGGTCTACCTTTTTTTTTCTTTTAAGATTGTGAGCCGTTTGGGACAGGGAGCCATTTAACATTATTATTATTACTATTTGCCTGTAAACTACTTTGTGAACTTCGTGTTGAAAAGCAGTATATAAGTACCGATTGATTGATTGATTGATTGATTGATTGATTGATTGATTGATTGAT
>JAJKFI010000056.1:1305572-1317460 GCA_029204185.1 Lerista edwardsae
GATTGATTGATTGATTGATTGATTGATTGATTGATTGATTGATTGATTGATTGATTGATTGAAGCTCGTGCTGTGCCGCTCCTGTACCAGCCAGGTTCAGTTGGTGCAAGAACAGTTCTGGGTGGGGGGAGGGAGGGAGGGAGTTTTGGGGCAGGGCCAGGAGGTGCTAAAAAGTAGGTGCAGATCCCAGGAGCCCATAGATGTGGCTGGCACCTACCCCAGGATAATGGTGCGAATGTGTTCTTGCCCCAGGGAGGCTCCTGCCTGCTCCAACCTGTGCTGGACATGGCACAGGCCTTCCTGCCAGCCTTCCCGTTCCAGGCCAAGTTAGGATTGCGCCCTCAGTTGGGAGCCGAAAAATACAATTTTGCACCCCTCTGGCTATGCTGCTAGTCGGGATTTTTCTGCTTAGCCTGCAATCAGGGGCGTAGCTAAATAAATGCAGGGAGGTGCAATTGCACAGGGCGACAAGCTTTAGGAGGGCAACAAGTGGCCAAAATTGTAAAAACCTTGGTAAAATATGAATAATACCATCATGTTCCAATGATATATATCACTTGAAAGGTAATTTAATACATAATACAATGAAACAAATTGGTGTGATATGCACACCACCCTGAGCTCCTTGGAAGAAGAAGAGTAGTATAAACATGTGAAAAAAATATGAATGAATCAATGAGGTGACTGTGGGATTGGGGGCAGTAGAAGGGAGGATGCAGGTTTCCCTTTGCTTTTTTAAAAACCTGGGGTTTTCAAAAAGCCCAGTCATCCTGTCACTTCCTGCTGTGACATCACTTCCAGGGCATCATTTTGCTCTCAACACTGGGCTACACTTTCATTTGCTATGCCACCGCCTGCAATAGTAGCATCAAGCCCTGTGGCACAGTCGATGGGGTGATTGGATGATGCAAAGATCAACTATTCTTTCAGAAACATTGTTTTTTTTCTCCTGAAACTGAATGAACCCCAAATTAGATACAATCCTTAAATTATGAATGAATATTCCCCAAGCTAAATTTTTAATGAATGTTCCCCATGCTATAGACACATTTTGCTCCACAGTTTGAAGGGAGAAAAAAACACCACAATTTTCTGATATGACTTCTGTCACTGAAAAGAAAGATTACACCTGGCAGGTCCCAGCATATTTTTGGCTGCAGTCCTATTCACACTTTCCTGAAACTAAGCTCTACTGAAGACAATAGAACTCATTTCTGAGTAGACAAGCGTCTACAAAAGTAGACATTTCTGCGATGGTGCTCTTTGGACAGTTATCGTTTGTATGAAAAGGGAGGTGTTACAAGCATGATTAACTTCAAACATGACAGTATGCACTTGGATGTAAGGTAAACTTGACTTCAATGCAGAAATAATTTGTTTTAAATGTATATATAGTCATTCCTGACAGATACAAATGAAAAGTTAGTTCACTTTTGTAAGTGCTTATCATTATTAATATAAAAAGAATATAAACTGCCCTACTGCATAAAATCAATGATTCATCTTGGTTGATATTTTGCCTTTAGCTGCGGCCAATGCTGGGGCTTCAGAAGGAAACACTGCTTCAGGCCAACTGAACAGAGGTCATGACCTGGAGTTCTTGCATCCCAGTTGTTGCACCTAACCTACACATTTTCCTTCAAAGCAGAGCTTTTTTTGTGCATGTGAGTGGGGAGGAGATTATATTTTAGAAGCCCTCCAAAATGTGAAATGTTGACACCTCTTGGATTGCATGTTCATTGTTATTGTGACTGCAGCTTCAAATAAAAATATTTTTTACTGCAACATGTTGCATGCAAAAAAGCCATGACAACAGACTAGCCATGCAATGGCAGGGGGAGTGGGGGCAAATCATCAGTAAAACAGGCTAGAATCATAGAAAGTTGGAGATGGAAGGGACCTTGGTAGTCTACTGCGAAAACTGGATTGGAGTAACAGAACGTGCATTGCATTTAGAAGGCCTCAAGTTCCATTTTGTTTTGTTTCTTAAACCTGCTGAACAGCATCTGCAGTAGCGTTTTCCTGAGACCTCAGAGAGTAACTGCATGCTGGAGCGGATACTGCTGGGCCCAGCTGACACAATAAGGGCTGTGTATATGGCAGGGGTGGCCAAACGTGCTTAAAGCAAGAGTCATGTACAGGTGGCCTTCATTATCCATGGGGGTCCCATTCCCGGAACCTACATAGGTGCCAAAATCGGTGGCTAATCAAATCTGTGGATTGGACCACCTGGAACCTCCAAATTCAAGTAGAACGGAGCTTCCAGAGGTTTTCTGAAGCCTGCAGAGGCTGTGTGTGGCCTCTGCAGGCCTCAGAGTGCCATCTAGGAAAGGGATGTACGTTTTTTGGTGGGCCTCAGAAAGCCTCCTGGACTTGACCGGAACAAGGTTCCGGTCACGTCTAGAAGTCCGCAGTGGTTCCATCTTTGGATTCGGAACCTTGGATACTGAACCACAGATAATGAGGATCCACTGTGCAATAAATTTCAGATCTTTGAGAGCTGCAAGAGAGACGTTTGAGAGCCACAATATTGAAGACGCATTTAAATTCTTAAATATATTCACTCACTATGAACATTAAACTTATGTATAAATCCAGTGACATTTGACATTATTTGTAAAAGAGCCACATGGGGCTCAGGAGCCATAATTTGGCCACATAAAATGGCATGTGACAAATATTAAAGTTTGTCCCTAGAAAATCCAAATTCCAATCCAGTCCAAGGAAATTCCACAGCCTGTAGAAATCAGACACTTATTTTGTACCATTTTGTGATGGATGGTGCTACTCATGAGTATGCTGAGCTCCAGCACCATAGCTGGGTGCTTGCTGATTGGCTTGCTCCCCCCCCCCAGCCACAGGAGGCAGCTCCTGCCCTCATTGGGCACTTGGCCATGGGGGTGTCGCCAGGAGCTCTCTGCAGTGGCTTGCAGAGAGCCATTCTGCCCTGGATCCAAAAGGAAAATGGATCAAGCTGCATTACATAGCAGAAGCATTTGATTTAGTCGCTATCTGCGCCCTTATACAACCATTGCTGCATTGTGCAGCAAGGGAGATGCCACATGTGTGGCATCGGGCATCGGGCCCTGTGATGTCGATGGGTGACTCACTGGCCGCTCGGGACATGTGCGGGCGATGGAGGTTGTGCAGTCGCTGGCGCTCCGCTTGATCGCTGCGCTCGAGAATATGAGAGAGGGAGGTGGTGGCACATTTCAGGGTGTTTATTCTCATCAAGGATTTCACATTCCTCCAAGCAAGAGTAGCAAGAAGGGGGTCGCGTTACTTCACAGACCCCCATTATACAATTGTGCCGCTGGGCGGCTGTGTCAAAGTCAATGAGAGTGCCGGCGTGTCCTGGCCTCAGCTGGACCCGTCCTGGGCCTGTCCTGTGGCCTGGTGGGCTCCGGTGTGGCACGCCCCTCTCTGTCCGTGGGGGCTGCGCCGTTGGGCCCTTGCCGGGCATTCAGCTTGTTGTGGGGGGGCAGGCGGTTGGCCACTGGCCCTGACCCCCATCTTGCTCTCCCTAGGCCCGGGGGTGATCACAAGGTAGGGTGGCACAGGCCCGTGCCACCCCCAGCCCAGGGAGGGAAGTATGGGCCATTGAGACCTGGAGGGCTCTGGGGGTGCCGTTTGCCTGGGGCCTCTCATTCTGCCCTGCCCCGGCATTGAGGCGCACCCCGAAAGGAAGTCGACTAGGGAGGACGGTGGCCAGCCCCCGCGGTGCCCTCGAGAGCCAGCCCTCCGACTGGTCTGAAGGAGCGACCGCTCCCTTCCTCAGCTGAGCTCCTTATGAGCCCGGGACGTTGGGAGAGAGACTCCACCCCTTCTGGCAAGATCTCGTCGGTGAAATCTTGCAGGATTTCGCTCAGGGTGAGAGCGGGGCTGCGCCGACACAGTCCCCGCTCCTCGCCCAAGCCGGCTGGGCCTGCTGCAACTGCGTCTGTTGCACTGCTGGCGCTGCGGCCGCTGGCCAGCTCACCGCCCTTTGGGGCAGGCTGGAGCCAGGCCGCGGTGGGCTCGCAGCTGCGGCGTCCCTGAGCACGGCAGATAGCCCTGCTGCACAGCCCCCTCTTCACCCACCGGAGCCTCCATCGCCTGCCGCGGCCCATTGGTAAGTCTTGGCGGTGGGCGGAGGGGTCTGGGCAGCCGGCCGGGGGCAACAGGCCCTTACCTTACCTTATGTGTGTGGCATCAGGCATGGGCCCTTACCTGCTTACTGCTGCGCGATGCGGCAGGAGTGCTCCATGCATGTGGCATCGGGCATGGTGTCCTCACCTGCTCACTACTGCATTGTGCAGCAAAGAGTATGCCACATTTGCATTGTGCAGTGGCATGGGGAGGTCCTCCCCCTTTATTTTGATGGCCACAAGGTGTGGCATGTAGGCCTGGTGCCTTTATTTATGTGAATCGCCACATTGTGTGGCTAGGGGCTTTTTGCCCCAGTTGGTTGCGGTGCTCGCTATGCTGTCTGCTTGCCCAGGCCTATGGCCTGATTCCCCCCATGGCCTTAACAACTGCTTGGCTGGCCAGGCTGGGTCCCCTGCATTCACGTTCTAGTTTTTCTTTCAGGTTGCTTCAGGAACCAACATGAGTGCTGATCTGCAGTCACTCCATTGTTTTTTGGGGGGGCCGCAAAAGGGCAGCAGAATGCAGCTTCGGGACTCAGCTGGGGCTAGTCTCCAGTGCCAGGGTTCACTGGGCCACCAGGCGAGTCATGCAGTGCGGACAGTTGCTCCCCGCGGTCTCAGAATTTTTAAGGGCAAATTCGCCCCCCTCCAGGTTATAGTGATCCACTTGGGCAAAAACAACCTGACCCTGAGGACCGGGCTGTCCTTAAGGAGGCAAGCCTGTAATGGCATTAGTATTTTGCGGGAATTGATTCTGGGCTTAGTAGTGGTTTGGTCCGAGCTGTTACAGCGCAGGGTCTGGAGAGGGGCGGCTTCCATGCCATGCAACGAGCACGCACAGAGGAAAGTAAATTTGGAAGTGGGCAGCTTCGTACGGCAGACTGGCGGCCTGGTCATTCAGCACCCTGCAATTGTGCATTCTTCTCCTTCTCTGTTTGGGGATGACGGGATCCACTTGCCAGAGGATGGAGTGGATATTTTCCTCGGAGACCTGCAGCAGAGCCTTCATGGCCTTTTGTTCCCTGGTGGGAGGGGTGGGTGTCAAGCTCTAGGCTGACCCCCCCCCCCAGTGGCAGGTTAGCACGGGCACAAAGGCTGGAAGGAGGCTTTTGGTGTGCATCCGGAGGTCAGCTGAGGCACTGAGTGACCCATCGACAGGCCCACAGTTGCTGACCGGCGCGTGGGGCTGGCAGGGAATCTTTTAGCCTCAAGCCTTGGCCCCGCCCCAGATGCTTCCCGGCCGGGGCGGGGCATGAGGGCCTGCTGCCCCCGCCCCCGTGGGGGTTGGACAATGAAGGGCCACGCCCCAAGGGGCTGGCCCAGAGCCAGGATGTTTCGCCCGCCAGGGGGCTGGTCGGCAGCTGGACCCCCACCTTCAGTTAAGGCCTTGTCCATTTATCCTGCCATGATTAATTGCTGCCGGTCTCCGGCTCCTCTTCTTTGTAATTTGTTGCAATAAGGTGGCCCGTTCATAAATACGAACCTGTCTCTTGTGGTGTCATTGGGGGATGCACAGCCAATGAGCAAGAATGATAGTTGCGTGCTAGCACGCAGCCCTATTTGCCCTGCCCCCTCGAACACATGGGAGCAGGGCTTGAATGGGCCAATGGGGACCTGGTCAGGGGGCGGGGGAACTTGGTGTGTTTGTGCTCTCCCCGCCCTCGCCTCATTCTGGCGCTGACCGGAGATTCCCTCCCACCCTCCCATCATCAGGCTGAGATAGCTGGTCGCTTCGGGGCCAGGTAGGAATTTTTTGCCTCCAGCTTAATTGGCTCTTAACTGTGGTTTTTTCGCCTACCCCAGTCTGAGGTGGGTATTTGGGTGGAGTAGTTAATGCTCACTTCCCTGGCAGGTAGCGTGCGGGGGGGTAGGCAGGTAGGTTTCCGGCGTCCATTCTGAGGCAACACGGTTGGGGATCGGCCGGGCCGCTCATAAGTTGCCTTTCCGGCTCGTTGAGCGGTGGGTCGTACCCTGATCGGTTCATAATAGCTACTCCTATGGTGTGTGCCGGGGTGAGCCTGTCTTGGACACGTTGCCTCGACCTTCGGGTCAGCGAGGATGGACTTCAGCTTGGAGCAACGAGCTGAAGTCTGGAGTCAGATGGTGTTACGCCCGTGATCATCCTGATCAACTGGGGAGGTAGACGGCTAGAGCCGTTTCCCCATAGGCCCACACGCTTTGTGAGTTTAGTCTGCTGCAAGTCCTTTGATAATTTTGTAAATAATTAATAAAGTGGCCCTGTTAGACCAGGCTCTGGTCTCATGTCGTTATTGCTGGGGGGTGCAGGGTAAACAGTGCAGAGCCTTGAAATCTTGCCTTCCAACAAATGGAAGTCTCTTTCAATCTTATTTCTGAGACAAAATCCATACAATTTCAAGCATGATTTTGCAGCCTAGAAACTTGCTTTTAAAAAATGGTTGCTGAAAATTTCAGGAATCTGAATTCTGCTTCTGTTACCAGAATCTAGGATTTTTCTGCAACCTCATGGAACTGTAGAATAAACACAAACCTGTCTGTAGGTTTTCCAAATATGTTACTTAATGAAGTGTTGATACATTTTGTACCGTCCTTCTCCCTATCCACCCCAGGGCCAAAGTATATTGCAACAGCATAACCATGCAGTTTTCCCCACATCTTTGTTCACAAATATTGATTGAGAAAAATGTGCTTAAGAAAAGACATAAAACTCATAATAAGAGTATCACTGGTTGTTATTGATTGATGTGCAAAGCAGAACAAATTGTTCTGTTGTCTGCAACAGAAATTGTCTAGTTGGCAAAACAATATCATTTACCATCTAATCCAAGCCATGAAACAGGTTCCATTGATTTTAATTGTTCTTGTTCCCCCCATGAGGACTTCGAGAATGTGTTTCCTCTATTAAAAATACATATTCTTCACATTCTCAAGGCAGGTTAGTTTTCTGTCTTGATTTTCTCATTCAAAAAAGCTGATGTTCAGAATATTCCGAGTGAAGCTTGTCAGGGTAATTAGCAGTGGCACTAACTAAATACCTGCCCTAGTTAGAAAGCACTCCTTGTTCCTCATTAACCAAATTACTTTCAGGTCATACTTCATATCCTTGACAATAATGCCACTTTCATGCTTAATTGCTTAAATAAATGTGTAATTAATGTCTAGTAATGGGATTACAGATGTGTCTGAAAATGATGTTGCAACAACTTGCAACCATTGCATTTTTGTACTGACTGCACCCCCAACACACACACACACACACACACACACACACACACACACGCACGCACGCACGCACGCACGCACGCACACAATATGAATGTGTAATTTAATTACAGCCTGTGGGAAGTTAAAAAGATTATTCCATTACTGAAAAAACTTAAAACATCATGTTATAGGCAATTTAGAAAAAAGAACAATATTTAGCATACCGCTGTAAATTGCTGCAACGCCATGATCAAAACCTTGCACAAAACAATTAATGCAATTCTGAAATAGCTGTGAGATGTTTACAAATAAACTACAATAAATTCAGAGAAACCTTTGCTTCATAAAAGGGGTTGGGGAAAAAGCAACACTTTTCTGCTGTGTGGTAGAAAGTAAAATGAACAAGAGACAAGAAAATGCTGGGGGATTGGAAATGCAGATTTTAAATTGGTTTGTGAACATTACAAAAGGATTGTCTTGCTGGATAAGTGATTTTCAACTTTTTTTTCCATCTCATGGCACACTAACAAGGCACTGAAATGGTCAAGGAACACCATCAGGTTTTTTGACAATTGACAAGGCACACCAAGCTGTTGACAGGGCTCTTGTGTCCCACAATAGCCCTACCAATAAATGATGCTCCCCAAACTCCTGTCGCACACCTGTGGACCACTCAGGCACACCAGTGTGTCTTGGCATACTGATTGAAAATCGCTGTACTAGATAGATGTTTAAGTAAATCAGAATTCCTCTTTTAACAGCCACCAGCATCGATGTCCCATGAACGCTCTAAAAAGTGAATGACAGAGGCAGAGGTATAACAAACTGCCCCAGCATCCAGGGCAGTAATGTCACAATGTCACATGTCATTGTGATGTCACTTCCAAGTTCTCCCCATGGGATGGGATGCTGATGTTTCTGCGCCTGTGTTCCTTCTCTTTGGTGGCTCCCCTTTGGGAGACCCTGCACAGGAGAAGGCATGGGGGTGAGAAGCATGTTATGGGCAGTCTAGGGTCTGTATTTAGTGGTATAGATGCAGTATTTTCTTCATCGTATGAAACAATGTATTGAAGTACCTTATTTTCCTATTGCACAGGAAGAGCCAGCCTCTAGCAGTACAGAGAGAAAAAAAATGTCCTCCTTGAAACAATCTCAAAGCCATTTATTTTCAGTGTTCACAAGGTAATGGCTTCAATTATGAACTCTAGCCGTAGTCCAAGCAGATTTTCAAATGTATCAGTCTTGTGGAAGATCACAAGGACCTGATAATTTCTCCCAATTAATCTCGTCCTCAAAGAATATTGCCACTCCATCTGGGCACATTATGCAAAGTGGGGAGCATAGTATGCCCAGTGCAAAATCAGATCTGATTATTGTAGGCCACTGCCTTTTTAAAAAAATTCACGCTATTTATAACAGGAGCCTGGAACACCGAACATTAGCAGGTGAAGCTATGCTTGCCACTTACGCCCATGGCTGGAAAGCAGGGCTGGCTTTAAGCCAATTGGATCAATTGCTACCAATTGAGCCCCATGCCAAAGGGGACCCCTATGCTAGCGTAATCTAAGCACAATCCAGAGGGCCTATAAAGCACATTTGCTCCATTTTTTTAGGAGATCTGGCCTTCTGGAGCTGGGGCCCAGGCCCAGAGGCCTGAAGCCTAGCAAGGCCAGCACAGGAACTGCAGGCAGGCAGCAGAAGGCAGAATGGGGTGGGGGAAGGAAGGGACAAGGCAGAGGGAAGGTGGAGAGAGGTGGGCCTTTGGACAGGATCCTAACCTCCATTCCTGGCCTAGGCAGCCCCGATTCAGCCACTTGGAGTTCCGCCGCCGATTTTGGTGGTGCAACTCCAAGTGGCCCCACAGAGGCCACTGCCCTCTACCTGGGGAAAAGGAATGTTTCCCCTTTATCTGGGCACTGCAGCAGCAGCTCTAAGTCCTGGGCTGGATATGGGGTAGGTGGGTTGGCCTGCCTCTCCCAGCCCAGGGTTTGGATTGTCATATACATCCAGCACATTGCAATTTTCTAAGCAAAAAAAATTTTTTACTTAATCATTTCACAGTCATGAAAACAAATGGTGGTGTAACTATTTCCTTTTCAAAGGTACTCTACAAATTTTGTTTAGTTACTTGTAGGTTAACATATATGCATTTTAATATTAAAATGCGCTTAGATCCATTTGGTCCATTAACTCTTTGCTTTTCATTCTACCAAAGTCTATGTCTACTCCCACATTATCCATCTATCTTAGACTACATTTAATGCCTAGACTAAAATATTTTTCAGGGTATATTGTACACTGCAGAGGTTATATCTAAAACAATTTAGTACATGAATCTAGATGCTGGCAATGCATGAGCTTGAGGGCACAATCCTAACCAACTTTCCAGCACTGGGGTACCTCCAGCAGTTTCAAGGTAAGGAAACAAACATTCCTTTGAGAAGGCCTCCGTGGCCACTACACTGCAGAATGCAGAACATTCTCTATTGGCACAGCTATGTCAGAACTGGAAAGTTGCTTAGGGTTGTGTCCTGAATCCCTGAATTATATGTTGTGGTCATGTCCCGGTGATATATTGCAACTGGTGATATTTGATATGCATGTATTCTTAAATTATTTACCTGTTACCTGAAGATTAACACTTGGCCAACATAAATGAACTCTCTGTGCCCTTACAATGGCAAAAAGACTTACACTGCCCAACTGGAAAGAAAGATGCCCACCAACTTGTGTCCAGTGGATGCCTCTCCCTTTACCTGGTGGTGCTCTAGTCTTGTGGTCTTCAACCTTTTTCATTCCCACAACTGGGATTTGCAACCCCATTAGGGTCCTGACCCCAAGGCTGAAGAACACTGCCCTACAACAGTTGACGGAGAGAGCAGACGAGAAGACGAGGATGCATTTCTCATTTGTCAGGAATTTGTCTGGATTGGCTGAGTTTTTGAATGAAACAGGCTTTTGGATTGGTCTGTGCAGGATCATCTGTACCAGGCAGTTTCGGCAAGCAGAAAGGCAGAGAAGGGGAACGTGTGCAAATAAATGTTGTCAGAGAGCACATGGATTCCCTTTTTGTTTTAATCTAAGGTCGCCCTGGAGTTCTTCCTCTGTTTCCTTTTCCCTGATGGGGAAGGCAGGTTCATTTCTGTTGGGGGGGGGGAGGCACTAATTCAGTTGTCTTCCTGCCAAATGGTTGGGGCAGGTTCCCCCCCCCTCCAGTGACTGCCATTGCATGCAGGTCTTTCTTTCCTACCTTCTTTGCCCAAAAGTAAATTTCTTCACTGCTCAGTTGAAATCCTCTCATGTATCTTGTACATCATGTGTGCCCTATCCTACGGCTTCCATCCCCTGCTAACTGGGCAAGAGGCACTTTTTCAAGTGGTGTCCTCTTATATTTAGCAGGGGGAGAGCAATTGTCCCTCTTCACCCCAGCACAGTGTCTTTCTTGTGGCTGTTGCTGGTGGTGTTCTCCATTCTTCTAGATTGTGAGCCCTTTTGGGACAGGGAGCCATTTAACTTTAATGTTATTATTTGCCTGTAAACTGCTTTGTGAACTTTGTGTTGAAAAGCGGTATATAAATACTAGTGATTGATTAATTGATCCTCCTGGATCAGCCCTGACCACCCTGGACAGCTTGGAGTCAGCCTCAAACTTCGTCACCTTGATGTTTACCCCTAGTCCCAGGTCATTTACCATACTTAACTCTTGAATGTGGGAAGATCTCAAAGCAAATCATATGTGCTTAATAGGTACAGGTTTATTTTTTTAAAAAATAAAAAATTCAACATGGCAGTCTCAGGGCACAATCCTAAGCATGTGGATAGGATTCCAACAATCTTGCAGGATAAGATTGTTTACTTCCCCCTCTTCCACGTTTTAAAGTGCATATTATAGTAATCATTTATTTTCACATTTAAATTTATTGCATTTAATTCAGTGTTGTGTGGAGGCTGGAGGTGGAGTACATGCAAGTATGTGGCAAGCATTTTAACACTACTGCTTTTTAAAGTAAAATTAATCAACATTAATTAATTAAATTTGAATTATCTGCATTTAATTAATTATTTTTATTAATTATTACCATGGAGCCAACTCCATGGGTAATGAGATGACCAAAAAATTGTATTTAGGTTCACAGTCGAAAAAAATCTGGGAACCACTGGTGCAGACTCTTGGGAAATTTGCAGGGAGATGCAGATTCAAAATCTGTACTGTACAGTTTGTTCTGTCATGGTCCACCCCACCCCTACCTCCCTGAAAGCCCAGGCTCTAGGTACATTGCTCCCTTGCCCCTCCTCTTCAGGCCTGTCCTCCTCCTCCTCCTAACTTACAGTATTTGTAAAAGTATCCTAACTTACAGCAATTGTAAAAGTATCCGCATCTCTTAAGAGCAACATATTCTAATTTATGCCATCTTCCGCAAAGATATCCACATGAATTTCATTTTTGAGCTTGAAAAGCACTAGTAATGTTGACTGCTGCTTGTTGCCAAGATCCAAGCAAGACTCTCTCTCTCTCTCTCTCTCTCTCACAAGAGAGAGAGAGAGAGAGAGAGAGAGAGAGAGAGAGAGAGAGAGAGA
>JAJKFI010000056.1:1321909-1354516 GCA_029204185.1 Lerista edwardsae
TGTGTGTGTGTGTGTGTGTGTGTGTGTGTGTGTGTGTGTGTGTGTGTTAATGTTTTAACACTTTTCATGAACCACTAAAAATTGGCTGTGAGGCACAGTTTGGGAAACACTAGCCTATAGAACTAGTATGGTTGCTGGGAGAGGTCTCGTATAGTCCGTTCGGTGCCATCAAACTTTTGGATGTTTAATCAGCTTGCCCATTTCTAGTAAGTGCCCACCTTGAGATCTGAGCACCTGACAAATAGGTTAACATGTTTTTGTCTGTGTTTGTTATATCATAGCCGTCTGTAATTCTAATAATTTTTACTCTGTAAAGTATACGACCAAGGCATCGAGTCTACTCACTCTGAATTTTAATTGATCTCATTATTCTTATTGATTAATATTGGCCTGGATATATGAGATGAACTGTAAACAACAAAGGGCTTGCCTAGTTTTCATAGCTGCTATCAATTATTCTAACAGCCTGATTAGCTTAATGGTTCATACCACAGAGTATTGTTGCGGATATGACAAAAATGGCCACAGAAGGATTATTACTATGTTTTGTATCTCAGCGTATCTCTTTTAGAGTGCAATCCTGACCCGGAGTTAAGCCGGCACAGTTAGGACAGCAAAGTTTTGCTAGCACAATAGTCACCGTAAAGCATGTTTGGACCACTCTCAAAGCCAGAGAGGATGGTGCACGTCTGTGTGCTGTCCCCTCTGACTCTGAGAGTGGTCCAAACATACTTTATGGTGTCCTTTGTGCTGGCCAAACTTTGCTGGCCCTAACTGTGCCAGGCTAACTCCAAGTTTGGATTGTACTTTTTAACATTGTACTACTTTTCTTTATTACTCATTACTAAGGTAAACTCATATTGATCTTTGTACCATGTCATTGTTTGTGTCATAAATCACTCATTTCCCAGATTAAGGAATAAAAAGGCACTGTTGACCTTGAATAGTTTCATAATTAACACACACACACACACACACACACACACACACACACACACACACACACTTTTATTTGACAGCTGTCTTGGCTATGACAGCAAAGGGATTTGTCTGATTCTTTAGAATCAAAATTTATTCCAATTGTTCTGACTTTGAAGGGAGACCAGTTGGCTCCGTTTGATAAAAGGCAAGTGGGTTAGGCTATAAGCAAAACTGATGAGAAAAGCAGAAAGAATGCAGGAACCAAGGCAGTGGGGATTTTCAAAGACTTTATGAAAATTATGCAGCTGCCATGGTGGTGTAGCACAAAAGCGATTATCTTGCTACTTTAATGAGATTTCAGAAAACTGATTCCCCATTCGTCCTTCTGAACTGATTCCTTGTGGGTGGACCATTACAGTGCAGCCCCTCTTTATCAAGGATAGGCAGGGAAAATAAGCACCAGATTGCAGGGCAGGGATTTCTGGGGGCAAGGCTAAGACAGCCTTTTATTTGCTGAATGTGAGCCCGAAGCCCACATTCTGATCAAGGAGGCTTCGCACCCACCCTACCCAGCCTTGAAGAAACTCTGAGACGAGTTGGTCCGCGGTACCCTATTCGGCACCCTATTCGGACCTTGCGATCTACTCGGATCTGTGCCTGCTGTTAAGTGACCAACCGTAGGGGGTGGTGCTCATCTCCGTTTCAAAGCCTGTAGAGCCGGCGTTTTGTCCACGGACAAGCTTCCGTGGTCATGTGGCCGGCATGATTGTACACCATAGCGCACGGAACGCCGTTACCTTCCCACTGAAGTGGTCCCTATTTATCTCCTTGCATTTAGGTGCTTTCGAACTGCTAGGTTGGCAGGAGCTGGGACAAGCAACGGGAGCTCACTCCGTCACGCAGTCTTGAACTCCCAACCTTGTGGTCGGAAAGCCCAGAAACAGCGGATTAACTCGCTGCACCACCACGTCGTATAGAAGAAGGGACAAATTTGTTCTCAACTATCTCTGAGAGTAGAACTAGATCCAGTAGTACAAACTGCAAAAGAGGAAATTCCCACTGGACATCAGGAAGAAATTATTGATGGTCAGGACAGTTTGATAGTGGAACAGATAGCCAAGGGAGGTGATGGATTATCCTAGGAGCCTGTAGATGCTCTGGGGGAATTTCCTGCTACTGGCAGGGATTTGGACTAGGTCAATCCTTTTATTTATTTGGTTTGTTATGGCCCCATAGGACTTCTTGGGGTTCAGGCCCCCCTGACAAACAAGGATACAACGTGAACAGGTAAATATAAAATCATTTATTATTGAATACCAAGTCTGTGTTCTTCCCTTCCAATGTGCCAGGGTTTCCTGGGGGAAGGCATATGGTTCCCATTGAGAATGGCTGGACTTAGATGTCCTTGTGGGTCCCTTCCAATTCTTCAATTCTATTATCCTATATTTAAAATTTCAATTCCTGTTTGGAATAATGAATGTGAACTTCTCAATTTAAAAAGGTCAGTCCTTTTGGAAACAACAGGTTTTTCAGGAATACTGTCGTGGTGAAAGTAGAAGACAGAAATGAAATAAAATTTAAGTACTCCTGATTTATATTTGAATCCTCACACAGGTAGTTTCAGAACTTGTTTTTTCTCTTATAATGATTTCCTTGACAAAGAGGGAACAAGGCTCATTTTTTCGATAACGATACTATACCGATTTGTTTTCCTTGCTGTTGTAGCAACACCTGCTAAGACCCAAAAGTTTAAAATTGGCTACCACTGCCATGATCCACTTCAGGCCAAATTGTTCACTGACTCATACTTCATGCCCACGCACTCCTCATAAAGTGGAAAACACATGTGGCTGAAACAAATTTTTGGCAAGTGGTTGCCATTTGTTAAGCTGAAACAAATTTTGGATCGAATTCTATCATGCAAAAACTTGTGTTTTAAGAAACACCTTCAACTTCATTCCAAAGAAAGCTCCAAATCTGCGTATTAGTCAAAATATATAAGACATTTATGTGCATAAATGTGAAAAAAGGCGCTCAGGTATTGGCCAAATACTGAGATGGTATTTTCCCCCCTTTGTATTCATTGTAGCAAGCATTTCAACCATAATTCAGCTGAACATATACACTACCATATACAGAAGTAAGACAGAAGCTGTGAAGGATAAGACCTTCTGGCTAGGATATCTTTGAAAGACGTTCTTTTAGATAAAGGAAAGTACTGAACAGATACTTTTAGGTACACATGGGGCACCTCTTGTCAGCAACAGCAACACTCTTGTCAGTCTCACCCTTCTGTATTTTCAGTTTCCATCATGTCTGCAAAGGCTGTCTACATTCAGCCAGTTCCTTATGCTATAGGTTTTGGAAATACTGCCAGCCCTCCATAGCTGCAGCATCTGCACCCACGGATTCAGCCAACCGAGGAACAAAAATATTCGGAAAAACATTGCTGCATGCTGTGAACTGATGGGTAGTTCTGTTCCGCTTAGTACAGCTGATAATGTAATTGCCACGACCCATGGGGTACAATATGAGCCAGGTCTCGAGTTGGGCAGGGCTTCCAGAGTAGCCTTCCTTCTATTGGTTGGCAGGATCAGCCACACATCTTTTGTGTTGCCAGCACAACAGCACCCCACTAAGCTGAGCATGAAGCTGTGGAGCAGTGAAGCATATGAGCAACTTGTGCACTCAGGGTCCCCAGGAAAAGGGATCATTGCAGGCCAGGCCAGGCCAAGGCTGCCTCCACTGCAAAAACTACCTGGCCTTCTTGTGCCATAGTATGCATTTCAGGGCACAGTCCTAACCAACTTTCCAGCCCCAGTGGTAAGGACAATGCAGCTCCAAGGTAATGGAACAAACATGCCCTTTGCTTGAGGTGGCCTCCGTGACTACTACTCCACTGCAGAACATACCCCATTGGCACAGCTATGTCAGTGCTGGAAAGTTGGTTAGGATTGTGCTCTTATTAAGAGAATTGAGAATCCGTGGGTTTTTTCATATCCCTAGTGGCATTTCCAGCCGAGGCTCTGCCCCAGCCAGGTTGATGATTGTTGCCTGCAACACTGGCTTCCTGCCTCTGACGCTGCCCCATCACTCCTCCCGCACCACAGAGCGCTTTGACCTCTGGCAAGCCAAACACCGCTTGCCTTTGCGCCTGCGGCGGCTTGAGCAGGTGGCGAGCAGTTTCAGCGGTGGATGCTCTGCTGCCACTCCAGGCCCTGTGACCCCCTGGACCCCCTGCAAGGCACACCACTGCCTGGAAAGTCCTGGAACTAATCCCCACAGATTCAGAGGACCCACTGGTCAAAGACCTGCAGAAGAAAGTAAACCGTGTGAGGGCAACGGAACCAATTTAAGGGTTAAAAACTCTCTTTAGCTTAAGACAACAGGTATTCTTACCCTACCTCTCTCCCCCTAAGATGATTCAGGGTGGCTAAGGTGCTTAAAACAGGTAGAGTGCTTAATTCTCTCATGCACCAAAAAGCATAGGGTGTGAACGTGCCCTTGCCATGGGGAGGCTCCAGCCTCCCCGGTACAGC
The DNA here is from genome assembly GCA_029204185.1 of Lerista edwardsae. Lineage (NCBI taxonomy): Eukaryota > Metazoa > Chordata > Lepidosauria > Squamata > Scincidae > Lerista > Lerista edwardsae. The sequence continues at coordinate 1,326,370 of JAJKFI010000056.1, forward strand.
GTCGGATATGGTGCAGGCCATTCCGGCGCTGGGTAGGATTGTGCCCTGCCTTACATAATGTGCCCTGGGCCCAAGGCTAGCTCTCAGAGAGCCTGGAAAGGGGAACACAAGTGAGCAGCCTTGGATTTGCACCAGCAATTTCACTGGCACCAATCTGAGTAGGGGTTGCTGGGGTTTTACCTTGGGTAAGGGGACAAATGCCCGCTTACTCCAAGTTGCACCACAGCCACCGTCTAACCGGTGCTAGATATGACACAAGGCAGCCAGTCTGCCTCTTCCAGCCCTGGTTAGGATTGGACTGTGAGGTTTTTATGTTTTTATTTTATTACCATGTATTCGAAAAAACAACAACACACAATGATTTTTTTTTAATGACTCATCCCTCTTACCTTGGTAATAATACAGTGGTACTATCTGGTACTATGATTCTAAACTAAGAGGAAATAATGAATTTTGGAGTAAATCCAGTTTGAGGTGACCTGTACAATCATACTTTTAAAAAGACACTATAAAAATGCACATCACGTATTATGACAGATTTGTTTGCTTCCCCCGGCACAGGAGGTTGGAGAGAAAAGCACAAACACCTACATGCTTATGTTTTCATTGATGGTTTTGGTGGGTGCTGATGCCGCAACTGGAGGGCCTCCAAGACCACCTGGACATGCAGTGGCGTCTCTACAGGGATGGCAGAGCTCTAGGTTTTGCAAGAAGCCTTACCTTGCAGTGGAAATCACTCCTTTCCTGCACCGTTTTAGCCAATCCTCACAGGGAAAAGCAACATCTTGGCGTTGCTTACTGGCTACAGCAGCAAGGGAGAGGAGGGATTTACATGACAGGGTAAGGGTCCTTGCAACACTTAGAGCTCCACCCCCCATAGGGATGCCACTGGTTCATGAGCCCCACATTGCCTGCCCCCAACTTAGGCCCATGGCCTGATCCAACAGGGCTTATAAAATGGCCAGCTTCTTGCAAAACTTAGAGCTTTGCCCTCCCTGTAGAGACGCCACTGTGGACATGATCAGAATTGTGCCTGGGAGGTGTTCTGAGGTACAGGGAAGTGGCATGCAGATTTCCCACACTTCAGAAGGCCTGAGTGCCTATCCAGAAGTGCCTATCAAACACTTCGGACAGGCACTTCTGGTTCTGTTAGCATCAATCGAGACTCTTCAAGCATTCAGGCTGCCAGCAGCTGCCTGCATGTTGCTATAAACCAGAAATGAGGAAAAAGGAGTCCTCACTCTTGTTTTAACTCAAGTTTTCACATTTTGGCCTGACTCTCATGAGACCCAAGTCTTGCATGTCAATGGCTCTGCCCCAACTCACGATTCAGGCCACTGACTCAGAAATGATGAATCAGTTCAGCAACTCAATTCAGTCAGAATGATTGCATTGATTTCCCTGCACTCCAGCAGCTGAATTTTGCTCCTGGATTCTGTGTGGCTGGTTCCCCAAAAGACACATCTTTTATTTATTTAGGGGATTTCCAGGGGTTCCCCATGCATTTAAATTCATTTTGCATTGCATCCTGGTTCCTGCCTGATGCAAACTGCCCCTTTTAATTATTATTTTTTTTTGCGACCCCATCAAGGATTTGAACCAACAACCTCAAGATCTCTAATTCACACTGTAGGAGCTAGATTAGCCCCTTATCAATTAAGCTATTCTGGCTCTAGCTGGGGTCATCAGATACAAATAGAGACAGAGTGCCAATACATTTAACCATTGTATAGAAGAGTAAAGCTAAAATTCCACTTTTAAAGCTCAGACCCAGTGGAAGATCTCCACAAAAACATTAGAGCTGCTTATCCAAATCCACTTTTAAACTTAGAACAAGTGGGGAGAAGGATGAGGAGGAAAGATATCCATGCTAAGTCAGAGTGATTACGATTATGAAACCTTTATTGGCATGCACATTACACACAGAGTCCATTGCTCCCAGTTAGGGGTCATCATCATATGTACATAAATACATCATGAATTCGCAGAAAACTCATACATACAGACTATTTACATGGGACTGGCTCGAGCCCGAAACTTCTGCTCAGCTTGGAGAAGAAATTTAGCCACGTTCTCAATGGAAGCTAAAGATAGTTAGGGCACAATCCTAAGAACGACGATGGGCCAACGCATTGTGCTTACATTGGCCCCACATCACTAGCACCGACGTGGGAGTGCCAACCCCACATCGACCCTAATGCTGTTGGGCCGACGCTATCAGCCAGCAGTCAACATCTGCTGGCACAAGTGTGGCTCTGGGCATGGGGAGGGCGGAGGGGTGGGCCGATAGGCGTGCCAGCCCAGGGAAAGGAGCAGAGATGGGATGCAGCTGGTAGGCTGCATCCAAGTTTCCATCCCCAGGCCGTGTGGTCCCGATTCAGGCTACATGGCCTTGGCTCTGCACCTGCTATTTAGGTGTAGGCTGGAGCCTCCCCGGGGAGGCTCCACAGCACACCAAAGCTGTGCTGGATATAGCGCAGGCCCGCTGGCTTCACTATTCCAGTACAGTGCAGTTTAGGATTGCGCTCTCAGTGTTAGAAAGCCACTGTCGCGTAGTGGTTAGCATGCTCGTTTTGACTCATGAAGCTTGCAGCTTCAAATCCTTCCCTCAGCAAATTAGTAATTAATTTATGAGGCAACAAAAGACTTGAGACTCAAGTGAAAATGACTCATGAAATTTGTTGAGTCACCGTGGGCGCAGACTAGGACTTGTGCACAAGTTAAGTTGTGGGGGCAGAGACTTGCAATTTGACTCAAATTTGGAGATTCCCAACACTGCTATAATAATAATAATAATAATAATAATAATAATAATAATAATAATAATTGGTATTTATATACTGCCTTTCTTGGTCATCAGATTGCTCCTTTGACTTTAATTCAGAAGATTTAGCCGAGAGGGTTAATGCCTCCGTTTGCCTGAAGATAACAACTGAAGATCTGAAGGTCGTGAGCTCGGGACTGCCAGAAGTCTCTGTGAGCGACAGACCTTGCAAACTGCGGCTGATTATAAAGCTGAGTTCCAGCTGCCTCGTGGGAGGAGGAGTGTGCTGAAGTCAGCTGCATCTCTGGTGAGAGCAGGGAAGCCTCATCAGCCAGCAGAAGACAGAGGGGAGGCTAAGAAAGAAGGCTAAATCCAGAAAGAAAAATCTGTATGAGTGTTGTTCTTGAAAGACAGAACATTTCTGTAAATTGTAAAAACCTTCGGGTTTATGAATAAAAGCCTGCCTATGTAAACCGCCTTGAGTTACAGTCACTAGAGAAATCTAGTGATCTTAAGAAAGGCGGTATATAAATACATGTATTATTATTATTATTATTATTATTATTATTATTATTATTATTAATTCAAGGCAGTTTACATAGGCAGGCATTTTCTAAACTGCAAGGGTTTTTACAAATCACAAAGTTCTAATCTTTCAAGAACAACTACATACAGATGACACTTTTATCGTTCAGTCCTTCTTTCTCGCAGCGTGATTGCCTTCCACCAGCTGATAATCTGCTTCTTTGCTCTCACCAAAGAGTGAGCACCAAAGAGTGGGCTGTCTAGCACAACTCCCCCTCTCACAGGCAGCTGAGATGGCTCAGATCTTATCAGCCGCATTCTCGAGGTCTGCCGCACACGGAAGCTTCCGGTGGTTTCAAACTAGCGACCATCGGATCTTATCTTCGGGCAGTTACTGCAGTTTTAACCCTCTCGACCAGATAGTGACTTATAAAAGCAAGAACATTTTCACCTAGTAAGTTCCTAAGCAATGTTAATGGGCACCGGGGGGGGGGGGCTGCATGGGGGCTGCAGTGACAGGGTTCAGCTGTATCCACAGGGGCCCATATTCAGGGGCCCCTGGATGGCAGATATGGGTTATGTGCCTGTATTTTGTGAAGAAAGGGATCTGGTAAGGCAGAGACCTGATAGGAGAAGCAGTGAGGAAGAGAGGGAGTCGGAGAGGAGAAGATCATGAGCAAGAAAGTGAGAGCGGAGTCAGGGAGGATGGCACACGTCTAGAGTGGTCCAAACATACTTTACAGTGGCCCTTGTGCTGGCCAAACTTTGCTGGCCTAACTGTGCCAGCCTAACTCCAGGTTAGGATAGGTTAGCAATCACCTCTTGGTTTGAAAGAACCCTGCGCCAGACCCCTCCATAGGATTCTCCCACTCATCCCTTGATAGCCCACTGGATGCTACTGCAGACTTTAGGACTGCAGGTTCAGGAGATGGACTGCCCTGGTGGGCCTTCTGAAATGTGTGGGACCTTGGCCAGGGCCCAATTTGTACAATCTTTGATACCACACCTGAACCTCTCAACTCCTTAGCTGAAGACTTCAAATAGGAACGTAACCTACATTCACTTCTTTTGGTCCGCCTGTGTATCTGGCATTCTGCAAATAACTTTTCATGCCCATGGATTTCAAAGTGTCCCTATTTATAACCATAAGCACATAAGCAAAACCCACTCATAATTATACGCTAATGGGCACGAGCCTCTTGGCTGGGATGCACAATGACATATAATACCAAAGCTCTGCTTCAGTACTTCACAAAAATATAATTGCACAGAGGGCTGCATAGCATTGTCTTCTAATAGGCTTATGACTATTTTATGAATTGATTGTAACATTCCCAGCACTCCAAGAGTAATCCGACCTACAGTTTTAGTATACTGAGAGGTTTATTAGGCTGGGCTGCCTGCAGAATCATGAAAGATTTACTGCCCTTGTCTTCATAAAAGAAGTATTAAGCATCACTCTTCATTTTAAGGAAAGTCCATATAGTGCTAAAACACCCTATTGATTTCAATTGTTTTTAAAGGGGCCATGTTAACATATAACAAAATACAAAGACAGGGAGCTTGGGGGAAAAGAGACAGTGAAGATCTAGTGGCTGGGATCATAGAATTTGTATCCAGGCTGAATTTTTCTACAAGGGCTTACATTCCCATCTTTCAGAATTGATCTTAGATTTCAAGAGTTTGTCACCAATGATGAAAGGCTCTCCATCTTTTGCACTCTATAGTATAATATGATATCAAACTAAAAAAAAAGTTTTAAAATTTGTCTCACTTCATACTCCTGTGTCACAAACATTGACCTATTCTTGAGTAGGCAAATGGCTGTGAATTGATCCCAACGTTCATTATTTCAATAGTAAAATTTGAATTTCAGAGACAAAAGAAAAACACACGCATACAAACACATACACACCAATTCAGACTGAAAACAAAATTCAATTAAAATACAAAAGTTTAATTTTTTTTTTTAAAAAAAAGAATCTTGAGAATGCTGGTGTGGGCTCCTTGGAGCCTTGCCTCTCTTTGTGAAGGCCCCGCACCCTCGTGCAGGGCACAAGCGCAAAAATCGGGGCCTCCAATTGGCTGGCCCTGTTGCTGGGGCAGGCAGCATGACCATTGGCTGGGGTTGAAGAGCGGCCAGCCTCAGCTGCACCATTTCTGCGTGCAGGAGAGTGTGGAGTTTCAGTGGTTGGGGATGCAGGGAGACTTCCCTCGTGGTTGGTGGCCATTTGCTTGGAACAGAGTCACGCCCACAATTTTGTGTCCTGCATTATGAGCTGGCTGCCTATTGGCAGGGGAGATGGTGCCTACTGTGGGGATTAAGCTCCTGGGTGGTCATTTAGTCAGGTTCTTTGGGTTTTTAAGCCTGTTTTTGATTGGCTCTGTCCTGAGTTGGGGGGGGGTAGCTTTGGTTCAATTATTATTTCTCAGTCTTAAGAGTTGTGTGACTTAAGTTCCTGACTTGGGCCTGGTTGCTTTTTCTCGACGTAGTGCTGTGTGACTGAGTCTAGTTTTATTTCTTAGCATAGCACTGTGTGGCCTGTGCCCAGTCTCCATTTCTCAGCCTAGGGAGGTAACTGAGGGTGCGATCCTATACTGTGCAGGAACGAGACAGTATAGGTGAGGCTGGAGACTCCCCACAGCAAGGGCACACTCGTGCCCTTAACGTAGGGGAGGCTCCAGCATCTCCTATGCACTCTTCGGATCTGTGCCTGCTAAACAGGAGATCTGAGGAGACCATGTGGCACGAATTGAGGTCGCACACACACACCCCAAATCGGGCTTATGGCATGATTCCCACCTCCCAGATGGGCCCACACACCTGCTGGCCCACCCACGTTCCACCCTCATCCCCCCCAGAACCACCCACCCCCGCCCCCACCCCCCCCCCACCCAACATGGCGGCTCCCTTGTGCCGGCCAGCTTTGGCCGACGTGAGGGAAGCGCTGCGTGGAAGCGACGGGACCAGTGCTGCCTGCAGCGCCAGTCCCTTTGCCTTACCTCTGATGCGGGGGTGCCATTCAGCAGTCCCTCGTTGGTGCTAATGCAGTCGTGCCAATGCTATAACATGGCGTCAGAGCGATGGGCAGCCCAGGATTGCGCTGCCTGCATGGCTGCTATTTCTCAGCCTTGTGCTGTGGGTGGTAGTTACTGATTGCTTCCTATTGGGTACCTCTGTACTGGTTACTCCGAAATGCCTAAGAAGGTTAGGGGGAAAGGCCCCAAATAAATCAAGGGCCCCTTAATGCCCTCCTCCATGCCCGGCTTCATCTTCATCTTTCTTGGATGAGAGGGATTGGAGAAGCAGGCTTTCAAGACTGGAGGCTTTGGAGCAGGAGTGCGCAGCTGGGGCGGCTGGCCAAGGGACTCCCTCGGTGGGGTGGGGGGAGGTGGGGGAGGCCTCAGGAGCCTGAGGCGTTCAGAGCAGGGTGGTAAAGGTAGTAAGATGAAAACAGGTAAAGCTGCTATTTTGCCTCTGAGTTGGAGGCTTTGGAGAATGCAGCTTGGGCTCCTCAAATATCCTCCCCACCTGTTCCGCCTACGCCAGTGATAAATGTTGATCTGGAAATCTCAGGTAAGGCCCACAGTGGTAACATTGCCAAAGAGTGAAGTGATAAGACAGCTTTGGGGGGGGGTGTTCCCCACTTGGGGGGGATTTCTGCCTTATTGGGCATGGGGTTCACCTCTCCCGTACCAAGATGTGCTAGTCTGCCCCATCCCTTGCAGCAGTCTATGTTTCAAGGTGGCGAGCAGGGCTTTTGAGGGGTGGCTTTGTTCAGCCGCTATTGCTCACCGTCCTTTGTATTGGCCAATGCGGAGGGTTCGTCCTCGTCAGCTCGTTCAGGGAGCGTGGTACCCGGGCTGGCAGTCTTCCCTGTACATGGGTGCCTTTCCACCAGCCCCTGTGTTCAGACCAGAGGGCCTGTTCCTTGGAGGGGGCTTTCCTCCTTTGTTCATTGATTGTGATACTTTTTTTCCTGGTTTTTGCAGGCCGCTGCTGGTCCTTCCCAGTTGGAGTCCTCATTCTGGGGCACTCCATGGTGTTCTTGGCAAAGCAGAGGGCAGTGGCATCCCACTTCAGATCCCAGCTTGGATTGATTGCTGTGGCACGAATGTGGTGGCTGGCCAAGAAAGGCATGCTCTGGGGCTCGGTCCTCCCCCCCCCCCGTGGCCTGGAGTCAGGGAGTTTCACCCTCCTGGGGGTCAGACTGGTCTGATGCCCTTTCAGCATGTTGCCTCTCTTGGACTAGGCTCTTAGTTTAGTTTAACTGCTGCTGGTCTCAGCTTCTGTATCTGACTGTAATAAAGTGGCACTTTGCACCCATATGTACTGTCTCATGTAGTTATTGCAGAGTAAACAGCCAAAGGAAGTGTATCTAGTGCAAAGGCACAAGCACCTTTACGCTTTTGAAAAGATTCAAAAAGGCATCTCCAGAATTATCCCAAGAGGAAAACTGGGGCAGTGGCCTCTGGGAATGGATACAAGAAAATACGACCTTTCTCCCTGTAAATTAGACTCCGTTTGAATGCAAGCAGGTGCTACCACCAAAAAAGCTCTACTTCCATTGGCAGAATTCCTCTCCTCAGAGAGCTGTGGTTTCCAAAACATCTCCTGACGTCTTAGAACTCCCCAAAACTATGCCATAGTTTTTCACATTGTGGACTGTTGTGTAACTTGTGGGTCCTCCACTTGAGATCTAAAATGTACCTTCCCAGGAAGTTCATGCAACAAAAGAAAATATTTTATTACCCAGTGTGACAGATTACTGTCATTACTGACAGATTACAGAAATGCAGATTACTTAATCTGTGGAATTTCTTGCCACCGGATGTGGTGATGGCATCTGGCCTAGATTCCTTGAAATGGGGACTGGACAGATTTTTTTTGGGGGGGGGGAATCCAACACAGGATTGCAAGCCATGATAGGAGTACTCAACCATCTCATTTTAGAAGTAAAGTAAGCTATCTCTGAATGTCAGTTGCAGTGGCAACAGGTTACAGGTACCTTGCTGTCTAGGGGGCTTTCTGAATCATCGGAGGGGCACTGTGAGATACAGGAAACTGGACTACATTCGCCTTTGGCCTGGTCCAGCAGATCTCTTCTTATGTTCTTATTTTTTTCTTTCATCTAGATGAAAATGTGGGCCCTGAGATCACTTGCAATATGAAAGGAATGAATGTGTGTTGACAGTACTTTCCCTATTCTGAACCATCAGAAAATCTCAAAAAATGTGCCTTTAAAAATAAGAAATGCTTCTGAGTCAATAGGACAAGAGAGTAACAGCAGATGAAAAGATGAGCAAAACAAAGAAATATAGAAAGAGAAACCACTGACGGTGACTAACATGCATGCCCTTGATCAAAGTTCACATTCAATCCTTTGCAAGTTGGAGAAATTCCCCACCAAAGCAAAAAAAAAAAAAAACAAGAACAAAACCCAAACACAATGAACTAGTTCTTCAGCTTCCTTGATTAACATTTTGACACCTAAGAAATGCAACTGCAAATGGAAAACCGCAAATTGCAAAGGATCGAGCCAAAGACATGAAATTCAAATGAACTGCACTTATATTGTCAGGGTTCCTACACATCCTGCTGTCAGCCTGGAGGTAAAGAAAGCCCTGGGGTCACTGGAGCACAACCCATGCCAGCAGGGCTAGCCTGGAATATTTATTTGCTCTCATATTCCAGCCTGATGGGGTATATGACGAGAAGTGGCTTCTGCTAAAAATAATCTGTGCTGATGACTGCAGGTGCCTAGGGAAATGGTGTCAGCTGGCTTGTTATGCATGCCAGTGGTGTGCACTCGTGACATTCACTACTTTCAAAAAAGTTGGAGGCTTTAGGTTTTAATTCCTCTATTCGGGTATATACGGTTACATAGTCCTCCATTTAATACAGTGGCAGAGGCAATGAGTGATGCGTGGGTGACCGTCAGACTCTTACTGAAAACCTGAGACTAGTCTGTTCTATCAAGATTTTTAAGTAAAAAAGATGCTAATTTCCAGGCTTGCAGAAATACATTTTAACAAGCAAGAGCCAAGGTAATCAAGGATTGGAAACAGAATTGTGAATTAAAAGAAGTTGAAAAATTATGGGGGAGGCACAAAGAATACTGAATGCAACAAATTCATACGATCAGGCAAAGCTAGGCTTGTCCCATCTAAGGCTTGTCCCATGTAAATCTTACATAGGAATTAAGGCTTCTGTGGCCAAAACTATCACAGAGTAAGAGGTTCATTTTCTGGGTTTCAGGGCCACATTCACAAAGTCTAGATTTTCTAGGTGAAATCTCACTAACAGCCCAACCCTACTCTGTGTAGGAGCAAGTAGACCAGCTGGCCTGCCCCGCATCCTATGCATAAAACGGCTCCCTTCTCTTGCCTTCAGAGCCATTTCCGGCTTTGAGAACTGGCAGAGAGGCTTTGCTCTCTGAACTGTGAATGGCTCTGAAGGAGGAAGGGGGAAGCTCATGTGTAGAGCGCAGGCTTCCCCCCCCTCTAAGAATGCCACTGGTATTTCTGATATAAAATGTTTAATGCTGGGGTTTTTGCTTAATCAACACAAATGGATGAAATGAGAACAATATATGTATTGCCATACGATAAAATTGTAGTCTGCATCAGTTTAGCATTTCAAGGCACCGATTACATGAACCCCTCAAGATACTGCAGGTTTTGGAATATACATAGGAAAGCAGACTGTGATCTAGGCATGTCAATGCCAGGATATGCTAGGCTGTGTTATTTATGCCCTGAGGCCTTCGGGATGGTGTGGAGACGGGGGAAGAAATGATGAACCACTGTGCTTCCGGGCAATTGTGGAGGAGATATACTGACATATATCCTAAAGTATGATGGAAGTTGTTTTAGCATATGTTTCATTGAATTCTTACGCCTGTGTTTTCAGGGCATAGAATGAGTGTCTAACCCATTTCCACCATACTTAGAATGCCTGTCTCCCTTCTTGCTGAGAAGATGTTTCTGTCCCATGGGACTATCCGTCCCCTTTGGCAGTCCAGCTCTTAACTGGGGAGAAACTAGGTAAGTCAGAGAAATTAGGACAACACTAGACTGACTAGCAAAAGGGGACTGGACCTTTTCAGTGACGGGTTTCCTCATTATGAAACTCCTTTCCAAAGAGATATGACAGGACTGCTGTTTATTGGCTTTTTGAAAATCAGTGACATGGATTTTTGGTCCTGGGAACATCTGGAGTTGGTTGGTTGCCATTATTAGTTTTGCAGATTTTGCTGGAGACTTTGGTTGCTGCTCCTAGGGCTGTTTTTATGTTATGTTTAAAAATATGGATGGTTTGGTTTAAATTTGCGTTTCTGGAGCAATTTTAGTGATGTGGTTTTGATTAGTCATTGTACATTGTAAGCTTCCCTGATGGATATAATGATAAAAGTATTAAAAATACAATAAACTATGAACAAAAATAAAAGTGTGTGATGGCCCAATCCTAGCTGGTCCTTGTGTTGCCAGAATCCATGTACCAGCAGCTCAAGGCAGTTTGAGGTGGCGCAAAAACTAGGATGCCATTGTGCTCTTCTGGGTTGCTGGCACAAATGGGCAGTGGTGTGGCACGTATGCCAGCTGAGGTTACAGTGGTGTCACTAAGTTGGAACTGGGGGTAGGGAGGGGAAGATTTGGTGCATTCTGGAGCAGGAAGAGGAGCTCAGGAGATGGGGAGTGGGCCAAGGGGGAAGATCTCAGTAGCAAAGGTTCACACTGGGTCTTATCCGTAATTTTTTAACCAGCCGCACTCCTTCCTCTCCATGGAAATGTGCCTGCAGAATAGCTGCCCTGAAGCCTAGGAGAGACAGAGGCAGCCAGAAGGTTTACCCAGTAAGCAATGCAGTAAGCATGTGGCTGGTGTGGCTACATGCTGCAGCCGCTGGGGTGGCTACATGCTACAGCATGCCAAGCGTAGGATTGGGCTGTTGGATTTGCAGAGCAACTGTTTCTTGTGAGGAACTTGAGTAGGTAAACAGTTTCCTGTTTGGTATTTCTGAAATGGTTCAGTGAGTACAGAGGAATTTAGAATCATCAGCCATTGTCCAATTTTCAATACACCAACCAATTAGGTTGAACAAGGAATCTAAATGCCTAGCAATTAGTTAATTCCACATTCTTACACTGGAAACACATCTGCTTCCTGCACAGACTTATGTGCAATAATTGAAAAGTGTTTGCATGATAGACAGTATACACATCACATCCCTAAGCTTACTAACTTGGAAGTAAATTAAATCCCATTGAAATCCTTACTGCGGTTCCTCAAATCCAGGCAGCCTCATTTGCATTTTATGCAAATCAGAGGGGGTAAATGTCAGCCCTGTTGCATTTCGCTCCAATCCCAATTGCCCCTAAATTGCTTTGCAGCCAGGAAACAGACCACTGGGCTTTTCTTAGACATTCTTTCATGTAAGAATGGGCTTTTCTTAGAAATTTTTTTAAAATATTGCAAGCCACCTTCAGGCTACTTATGGTGAAAGGGGAGATAGGCATTTTCTAATAAATAAATGGATATTGATTATAAAATGCCTACCTCCCCCTTCACCATAAAACAGCTTCAGGGTAGCTTTAAAATATTAATAATATGTAGTTGAACCCTCAAAGACTACATCCAAATCTAAAATAAGAAGTCAGAGCCAAGAAATTAACTTCATTTTCACAGCTGTTGCTATCCTTCACAATCTGTTTTCCCTCCTTTTTAATCCAGGGTAATTTTTAACCACGCTATGCAACCATTCTGCTTGGGCCTGGACTGTCCCATTCAGCCTCCACTATATACCTGTCCTGCTTCTTTTTAGGGAAATTTGTGTGTCACTGGCAGCCATTTTGAGCTGGTGGCAGTGCAGGAGGTGCACCACTGGACCTGATGTAAGTGTAGCTCAGGTGGGGCAGAATAGAGTGAGGAGGGGGAGGAATAAGGGTCATCCCAGGCAGGGAGGAGGATGGTGAGCAGTGATGTCATGCAGGGGGTACGCGGGGGTACGCGAGTACCGGTTTCTAGGATTACGGCTGGCCCCACCCATTCGCCCGCCCACCTGTCGACTCCGCCCCCTGCAACGTTTGAATTTCCTGCACGTTCTCAGAGCCAGGCAGGCAGGCAGGCAGGCAGTGAGCGGAGGCTTGCCTTGCCTTGTCACTGAAAAATGAGCTGCTCTGGGGTTTTGGAACTGTTGGGTCACTTTAACATGATGCCAGACCTCCTTAACATGTTCTAGGGGTACTGTGGAATACTGTTGCAACTGTTGGATCAGTTTAAAATTGTCTGAGGCCTCAAAAAGGGCTTTTTTCATGTCACTTCCTGCCATGACATCACTTCCGGCTTATGATGTAACTTCTGGTGGGCAGGTCCCGACTCATGCCAATCAAAAGTGAGTACCTGTTCTTAAATCATTTAGATGACACCACTGATGGTGAGGAAGGTGGATTGGGGCGGGTGGCATTGACTCACTCATGAGTGCTGATATCCTACCCCCTTCCATCTCCCTTACCAATCTCATTTCAGAATCATTCTGCAGCGTGGGGAGGCCTGCAGAGGGGGCCAAAGGCACTCCCCACCCTCGGGCCATAGCAACCCCAGGTAACTGCTAAGGTTTCCAAAAACCCTTTTTGTTTTGTTGGTGGCATGATCACAAATGTGTGTTCACCACCATCATTGTCACCCCTGCCCATTGCTACTCCCATTAAGAGGAATTGGGTAACACAGAGATTCGGAAGCACAGCTCTAACATTCATGTGAAAAACCCTGCACACTTGGAATTAAGTAACTAAACTATATGCATAGAGGGCTGCAAACTCAATTTCGGGTGAGCTGCAGAGCACCTAGAACAGCCATATTGAACATATGGGAAGATGAGGTGGTGCTGGAAAGGGTGAGGACTGTGTAGTTGTTTTGATTGTGTCAAGGTTGTAAATAGGCATTTTTTTCTTTCGGATTCACTTTGCTCTTGGAAAATGGCTGAGAAATAACCCACCCTATTGCTGCATTCTCAGGAAAGCAGCAGGCTCTGGTATCACAATGATGACACCCAGCCATTACATCACTTCTGGTGGGTCCCAGACAGATTGTCATCCTAAAAAGTGGGTCCTGGTGCTAAATCGTTTGAGAACCACTGCTATATTGTGTTATGCAGAAGTTCCCAAACTGTGTGAACCACTGCGTTTGAGGATCAGAAACTGGAGTTAGGAGGGAGTGGGAAAGTCTGGGGTCAGTATACAAAGGCTTAATTCAGATTCAAATATATGTTACATTAAGTCCATGCTTAATGCTAATGTGCTTAGCCTTTTCTATATATATAAAAACGGACGTGGCTATGCGGCTGTGTGTGTATGTGTGTATGTATGTATGTGTGTATGTATGTTATGCATAGGCTCGGCCATGCCTTGCTCAATCGCCACGAAACCTGGCACACACGTACCTTGCAGCCTGGAAAAGAACACTGCGGGGGTCAGACCCCCCTACAGCCCCCCGTTTTCCGGGGAGGGGGCCCAGATCGTCAGGAACCAAGGGGATTGCATTGGGCTACAGGTCTGCTGCCACCCTGTGGTCACAGACGATTCTGCAGGTTATATGGGAGGGCTGCAGCAGCTCAGCTACTAGATAGGGCCAGAACCGAAAGTGAAACTAAACTGCTTTGCCTGAGTTGCCTGAGTGGCCCAGGCTGGAAAGAGCAGGATCCAGAGAGTTCCAGCACCCAGTCGGATCTGAGAGGGACCTCTTTCCAGAGGGCTAGCTGGCCACCTCTTCCAGTTTCTCATACTTCTGTGCTATCCTACCACACGACCTGCAGACATTGGTCAGTGAGTATTACTGCTTCATTTAGATTTAGATCTTTTATATCGATCTGACTATTTCATACTTCTGAGGGATGTCGACACTGCAGAACAAACTCATTCCTTCTCCTAATAGACCCTGGGGATTATTTCTCCCCCCGGGCAACGCCGGGTCACAAACAGCTAGTTTGTAAAAAAAAAAAATCATATCTTGATAAACCTCTGCTGTGGGTCAGGACCACAATATCAAGAGAGGGTGTTTTTAACCATTTGCCCACAAAATAGTCCTGATTCAGATTGTCCCTACCTCTGCAGGTGGGAGTAAGAAAGTTAGTTCTTAAAAAATAATGTGAAATCTTGGAATCCTGGCCAGATAATGAGCCAAACAGGTGCCAGAGATGGCATGTTCAAAATCTGGAGAAAACCAGACATCAAGGGAAAGTGATACCATCTCTCTTGCTAAACCAAGCTAGAATTGAGTTCGAATAATGAATATGACTGAGCCAACACCCATGGTTCCGAAACTGAAAACTACCGTATGACCCAATAATATAGTCTGGTAGGATTTATGGTGGCAGGACTCTCATTTCACTGCCAGAAGTGACCCAGCGGCATTGCAAATTCTGTTGCACTGTCACACTGCAGGACTGCAGGCGCAAATGTCCAGAAGTCTCGTGCACACGCCAGAACTGCCCAGATGCTGGGTCAGAGCAGGTACATCAGCAACGTGAGTGGTTTGTGAGCAATTTGGGGGAGGTTTGGGGCAGGGAGAAGGGAGGGCAAAGGGTAGTTCAGGGGGTGGAAGGGATGGATCCTGGTGGGAGCAGCATGTGCCAGGATGCCACCCCCCTTTTAACTACCCAACATGTATGCCAGCAAAATAGCTTCAATAGTGTCATAAGCAACCAGGAGGCCTACCTGGCCATCTGGTCAACCCACCACCTCCTTTATAGCATGCAGCCTGTGCTCTGTTGGACCACCGCATGCTCTGGGCTAGCAGTGGATAGGATTGGGCTGAAAATTATACAAAAACTGGCCATTTTTCCTTTCTTCCAATTTTGTTTTTCTTTCATGGCAAATGTTTCAAAAACTGATAATCTCTTGCTGCTTGCTATGACCCCACACTGACTTCAGGATATAAATTGAATTGCAAATATGGTTCATGCTCAGTAAAGTGCTGCTCTGGCTGCCAACATGTTACTGATTCAGCAGATTCAGGGTCCTGTACAGCAATAAAATGGGTGAATATGTTATGGTCTCATATATGTTTCATAATGGATGTAATGCCAAATTAGCCATTTATATTGCACTATGCCACATAAAGCTAAAGCACAGATAAAACATATAATTTCACTCTGCTACAATGATATTTCAGTTCTAATGCTCATACACACCCTGGCTAATTCAGACTATCTTTTGGCAATGTGCATAAGTGTGCATAGTACAAAATAAACTCTTTACTACATGCTTTCAATGGCATAAAAACAGGCATAGCATACACGAAATCCAACATCTAATTGCTTAACAAAATTGATTGTAGGTCATGAGCACTAGGTAAACGGATTAAGATGCCATAAAATCCAGTTGCTCCTTTGAGAGTAAGGTCACCTTTATGGATAAACAGAGGAAGCAATTGAATAAAATTGCTTACTCCACACACCTGCATACAGCATTTAAGCAGCTAGCAAGCTTTCCTGGCTAATTCCAGTGGACAACAATGCATCATTTTGATGTGTCAATCCAACTCTTCTTTTTGCAGTTGAGTGACACAATTCTAATGTCAAGGATGTGTGAGTATGTATGTATGTATGTATGTATGTATGTATGTATGTATGTATGTATGTATGTATGTATGTATGGATGGATGGATGTATGGATGGATAGATAGATAGATAGATAGATAGATAGATAGATAGATAGATAGATTCCATCTCCTTGAAAATTGATGCCATTTTTCAACAAGAAAACTTACACCCAATCTAAAAAAATGATACAAACTGCTGTTGGAAAAGATTCTATCAGGTGAATAGGGACGGTGCATCTTCTCTCACTGAGAGCGCAATCCTAAACTGCAGTTAGGCCGGCATAAATTAAGCCAGCAAAGTTTGGCGAGCACAAAGGACACCATAAAGCGTGTTTGGACTACTCTCGGAGTCAGGGAGGATGGCACATGTGTGTGTGCTGGCCTCTCTGACTCCAAGAGTGGTCCAAACATACTTTACAGTGTCCCTTCTGCTGGCTAAACTTTGCTGGCTTAGTTTATGCCAGCTTAACTCAGTTTAGGATTGTGCCTTAAATGTATGAGATCTACCACTTAAAAGGCTTCTCTCAGCCTAGTTACTGGGCGTGATTTGATATGCTAGTTAAAATCCTAGCATTGTCATATATTGTTCCCCACACACAATGTATACAAAGACCTGGCTGACTTGTGAAATGCACATTGCTCGTGCTTTGGAAGTGAATGGGTCATTTTATTCAAATTTTTAAATCAGCTTGCAGTTGCATAGGGAGTTAAGCTATTGCTTATCCTGTTCCCCACAGCAGGCCAGGCCTTTTCACATTCTTTTCTATTCATTTCAATAGGCTTAAAATATGCAACAAGGCACTACTACTACTACTACTACTACTACTACTACTACTACTACTACTACTACTTTGTTTTCTTCCTCCTCTTCCTCCTCCTCTTCTTTTAGATCTATGAAAACTGTGGAAATCAGTTGCTATATTTGGGACTAGCTTTTTGTTACCCGGCGTGGCCCGGGTAACAAATGTCATCAGGACTGTCACCAATCAGCTTAGTGACCCTGAAAACTGTGGATTTGACACTGTCAGTCATTTTGGACATTTTATTTTGCACCCCTTCTCACCCCCCCCCATGCTGATGGGGGCTGAACGTAGACTCAAACGGCATTGGGAGTGTCACCGTTTGTCTCGGCGACCCAGGAAACTACGGATTTGATGCCGATTTCGGACGTTTTTGATTATTTTTACGTGGCACCCCCTGCACACCCCCACCCCCAGGGGCGCTAGGGTGTCCTGACCCCCGCAGTGTTTGTTGCCAGGCTGCAAGGCATGCGTGTGCCTAGTTTGGTGCCAATCACTCCAGGCGTTCCAGCAGGGCATGGCGGATGTTTTGTTTCTCACCCCTTCTCGCCCCCCCACACCAATGGGGGCTGAACCCGGACTCCAACGGCATTGGGAGCATCTCCACTTGTCTTGGCAACCCCGGAAACTACAGATTCGACGCCGATTTCGGCCGTTTTTGGCCATTTTCACATGAGACCCCCGCACACCCTCACCCCCGGGGGCGCTGGGGGGGGGGGGCCCTGACCCCTGCAATGTTTGTCACCAGGCCGCAAGGCATGTGCGTGCCGAGTTTGTTGCGTGTCGCTCCAGGCGTTGCGGAGCCTATGCAGAACATACACATACACATACACACATCCGATTTTATATAGATAGATACCTATCTAGAGTTGAGAACAGACAATAACAATCCTACCTGAAATGAACAGGCTCTCAAAGATTGTCCATAGTGCCTGTTTCAAGAATAGGGATTGTACTTTCTTTTCCATAAAAAATTACACAGGTACGTTTACGCTGCCTTTATACTTCCTAACAAGGAAGTAACATCCCTCGAAACATCTCACCTTTGGATAAATATACAGTTCACACTGCATATCAAGAATGCAATGGAGACTGCCTTGCTTGAATATTGACCCAAATTTAATTGTATTCTATTCATAAAGCAATGCATTTAAAACAGCAAACATATACTCACAAACATACACACAGAGAGTGAGCAAGTGAGTGACTGAGAGAGCGAGCAAGAGAGAGAGAGAGAGGTACTGATACAGTCACTTTGCTGACTACATTAATGTAGCAAACTAATGTTTATCTGTATCATGCTTGCGTGCAAGGAATTGACAGCATGGCTCCCTCCCACCTGCAGACACACAACCTGTGAAGCAGAGGGGAGCCTTCGAAGGCTGCCACTGAAGGTTCCCCTTCCTTTCCCTTGCTAGCCTCTGTTTTGAACAGAATGTAACACAGCCAGCCTTCTCAAACTACATGAGGTTCTCCCATATGTCACAAGCAGCCATTCAGTGAACTATTCCGTGGCAAAAATAAAAGGGGGGGGGAAGCCTTTGGGGAATTCCAGAGATTCTTTAAAATTCTTTAAACCAACCGATTGGTTTAAAATTGGGAAAGGAGTACAAGGCTGTATACTGTCACCCTGCTTATTTATATGCAGAGTACATCATGAGAAAGGCTGGGCTGGATGATTCACAAGCTGGAATCAAGATTGCTGGGAGAAATATCAACAATCTCAGGTATTTATTTATTTATTTATTTATTTATTTATTTATTTGAAGAATTTATACCCCGGCTTTCCCATGCCGAAGCAAAAGCCCAAGGCGGCTTACATGAGCAGGCTAGTCTAAACCATTTTTTTTTCAATGGGTTTTTTACAAATCTACAGTATTCTTGTGATCTGCCAATCCTGAGGCCCAGATGTTGCTTTCACAGTGTGGTTTTCTCCTTTGGCTGCATGCCATCAAGCCTCAGGAGGCAATCGCAAGTCAAGCCTGGACAGGTCCTCAAGGTCGTATTCTCTGCCGGCTGGCCTCCTCACACACTCCACCGCAACTCTCACTTGCGGTGAGCTAATCAGCTCCACAGCAACTCTGTTCTGCCACCACAGGTACTGCAGCTTGTCACAACCTGGCATTCGTCTCCCATCCAAAAGCAAACCGCAGATTTTCCTGCTTAGTTTCAGGCAGTACCAGCATCTCAACGATCGGTCCACACCTCATGCAGATCCACATCATGCAGATGATGCCACTCTAATGGCAGAAAGTGAGGAAGACCTAAAGAACCTCCTGATGAGGGTGAAAGAGGAAAGTGCAAAAATTGGTTTGAAGCTCAACATTTAAAAAAAACTAAGATCATGGCAACCACTCCCATCACTTCCTGGCAAATAGAAGGGGAAGAAAGGCTCTCAGTCCTACCTTGGCCATTGACCAAAATAAACTTTGCCTAAAGGCCCTGTGAGGACACAGGACTGCTGATGCCACCTCAGATCTCGTACAATTTTCCTAAAACATTATTTATTTCCTATATTTCTGCATTGACTGGATGCATTTTGTGAAACAAACAAGACTTCCTTTAATTACACTTGAAAAGCACAAGCCTTCTTCTCCATCTATCCACATCAACACACACACACAAAAATTCTTTTTACTAGGGTTCAGTTTTTATAGGTCTTGAAAGGTTACTCCTGCCATATCGCAGACTTCTCCATCATGTTGCCTTGAGGATGTTTCTGTTTTTTGCAGATTGCAGCATGCGTGCCAGTCTCATCAGTTTCACGGACTTTGAATTGTTATTTTTATATCTCAGAACACATTTCTTTCAAGTGCAGGAAATGCAGCGGAACACCAAGAGCCACTATGTCACTTCTGAAAAAAAGGCATGTAATGTTGAGTACTATGTTAAATGAAATACATTAAATTAGTTTTGAAACAAAAGCGATTCTTCCACTCTGTTGTTTTCTGGAGTCTACACAGAAGCCATTGAGTATGGTGAAAATCAAGGTGAATGATGTAGGTCTTATGTAGATAAAACAAAGGAAAGATTTCAAGAAAAGGCATAAAACCTTATTTTTTTTCTTTTTACAAGGCATAAAACCCTATAAGGCATAAAAATATCCTGTTTCCCCCAGGAAACCAGAAGTCAATTGTGCGGTGTTGTTTTGCCCAGAACGGGCATTCTGAGGCCCTCAGGGGTGGCCCCAAATCCGCAGGTTTGAATACCTACAGATTTCTGTATCTACAGGGGTTCTGGGAACAGAAGCTCCATGGATAATGAAGGCCATCTGTAGGGTGTGAATCAGCCCTTATTCGGCTCTTAAATAGTCTTTGTGCCTGCAGAATAGACGTTGTTCCATTGTACCATTTAGAGTACAAATAAAACTCTAGGGTTTCTCTTTCATTCAAGCTCAGTCTACCTGCCCTGAAGCTTCAGTTTCTAATAGCAGAGTATTTTGACAATGAAGTGCTAATAGGCCAATGGGTATTTTAGAGTACCTGGGAAGGTTTGTTTGCACAGGATATGAATTCATTGTATAGTTCTTCTGGAGGGGATTTTCTTTTTCATAAATTCCTGACGGATGATATGAAGACTTAGAACAAGAACAGGGATTCTTCTTTCGGCAGTAATCTGGGACTGAAACTGGATTTATAGACATATACCTTTTGATGACGTTGCTTTGTAGGATCCTATTTTGCATCTCAGTTGAGTTAATTAAAAGTAAACAGGGAAAATGTTAACATTAAAGGCTTACTGAGTGCTTTCAATGTAGAGTACACCTATATCTAAAGCATAGATGGAGGAATAATCCAAAAGAATACATACCTGCAGTACTTCTTTTAAATTGCTCAGTGATTTTTTCCCCTTCCGATCCGTACTCAGAATGACATTGCATTGATGTCACGCAACTAAAATGAGGACGTGACCCTGGGTCTCAAGCCAATTTCAGGTGGATCACGAAGCACCTACAGCAACCATATTGAAAATATGGGAAGAGGGGTGTGTGGTTGTTTTGCTTGTGTCAAGGTTGTAAATAAGCTTTTTCGGATTCACTTTGCTATTTGAAAATGACTGAGAAATAACTTATTGCTGCATTTTTAGGAAAGCAGCAGGCTCTGGCTTCACAATGTCATCACGTTTCAGGTAATCACGTTTCTGATAGAGATAATCCTATCCTCCCCACAGTGGCGGATCTAGGGGGGCAGGGGGGCATGCCCGGGGCTGCTTCTGGTGGGTAGACCTGGGCTCCCATGGGGACGCACTTCTATTGGGTGCCCCGGGTGCCATTTTGACTAGGTCCGCCCCTGCCTCCCCACTCCCACCGATGCAGCTGCACCAAAAAGGCATGCACTACATACAGTGGCTTTCTAATAATCAGAGAGCAAAGTCTCCAAGCCAGCTGCCTGAACAGCTAATGGCTCTGAAGGCGAGGGGGAGGGGCCAATTTATACAGGACATCTGGCTCCTGCATAACTTAGCATTCCCTCCCTCCCTATTGGAACACCACTGGCTACATACAGCAGGGGAGGAATGGATAAAGAGGCTTCAGAAGGAAAGGTCAGCTTTATTATAAAATGGGCCACATTAATTTATTACAACATCCAATTCAAACACATCCCACAGTTTTTCTTCTCCAGTCGGAATTTCTTCCCCATTCAGTGTGGACACTTACCCTGGAAGAGATCGGTGCAACTGACACTTTCCTCCTGAACATTTCCAATCTGGCCCCATCCTGAGTTTGACTCTCATCATTCCCAGGTTTCCACACACACTTTCAAAAAGTGGTCAAGGCAACCACATTGTTCCACTCATGCCAAGCTTGGCAGTCTTTGAGATGTACTTTTCCATTCAAACCAGAGGGATCATGAACCTGCATTCCAGAGCTAGATAGCGTCTTGAGGTGTGTTCTAGTTCCCCTTGACTCATAGAGTTAACCCTATTCTCAGTCCTGCACTATACCTGCCCATAGTGGCCACCGTGGCTACACCACCACATTTCAAGCATAGTCTGGGATAGGCAAAAATATTTCCTGCTGACAACCAATTAGACAGGGAGTAAAACATGCCTCTGATCTCCAAAGGGCAGCTACCTATTCTCAGACGCTTCTGAAGGAAGGTTGAGTTGTGATACAAAACCTCAAAATGCCAGGTTTAAGGCTCACAAACAGCTAAAGCTGCCTAAGGCCCCCCATCAAATCCAGAGCACCAATCAGGACCTTATTTGCCCTGCCATGCCTCATACAAGGCAAAACCAAGCAAAGAGAGCCTCCACTTCATGGAAGCGGTGGAGCGATTGCATTCCTTGGTTAGTCACCTGAGTGATCTCACCCATCAGAAATCACACAGATAAAAAAAATAGGATATTTGAACACTAACGAAAAACCTAAAACTAACAGCCAAATCCTATCCAATTTTCCAGTGCTGATGCAGTTGTGCCGATAGGGCACACGCTGCATCCTGCAGTGAGGGGGCATGAATGGAGGCCCCTTACACTGGGGCTACATTACAACTACATCAGTGCTGGAAGATTGGATAGGATTGGGCCCTAACCCATTTATTTCAACATAAGCTTTCATGGATTACAGTCCTCATCAAAAATCACACAGCAATATGGGCTGACATAATGAATTTCATGCAGACAGACAAGAGTTGGCTTCATGGTGACATTATGGAAGGCAATAGTGGCACTGAAGTTTCAGGAATTCCGAGCCGTGTAAATGAGTAAGTGAACATTTTTGCAAGAAGTGGAAACAAATTATCAAAAAGGGAAAGAGGTTTTTTTGTTTGTTTTTTCAGCATTGCTGAAAATGTTTCTGAAAATCAGAACAAGATCAATGACATTTGGTGACAACCTAAATTTTAATCCTGAACTCCAGAGCATTTCTTCTTCATATGCCAGTGGCATAATCCAGGTAGTATTTGTATGATCTAAAGCCCACCACTGTATCCTATGCTGGATGCGAGCAGGTTGAAGGGAACATTTGTCCCCTTACCCCAAGTGAAGCCCCAGCCTGTTCAATGGAGCTTCTCAAGTCTGCAGCAGCTATTTAGCTGGCACGTACTCAAGAAGCCTGAGTATCTCAGTCTCAGTCTTTAGAACCCAACATGGGGAATAAAATTCAGCAGAGGAAGCCTCCACTGACTCCATCCTGGGCCTCTCCCTCCCCCATTTTGCTCCCTGCCAAGAAACACCAACCCCCATGCCTCCTGCCACCCCCCCCCCCACACTCCCACTCCCTCTCCACTCAACACTTATCTTGTCTCCAACAGCAGCCTGGGCTCAGTGATGTCATGCACCCACTACGCACCACTACGTGAGTACTGGTTCCTAGAAGTTGAGCTGGCCCCGCCCATTCGAAGGTGGCCCCTTTGGCTGGTTGGCTCAGCAGCTGTGCATGTGTACTGCATGCCCGCAGCAGTTGCCTGCACTTTCTGTGAGGAGGCAGGCAGGCAGGCAGCGTGGTGGTGGTGGCAGCAGCAGCAGCAGCAGCAGCAGTGAGGGAGACCCGGGAATAAGGCAGCAAGCGTGAGAAGGTAGGCTGCCTGGGGCTCCCGCTACCTCCAGCCACGCAGGTCCAGTGTCCCGGTTCCTCCTGCAGCCTCCCACCAGCCCCCACATGGTCTTTTTTTTGTCGCCCGTTCCCCCCCCTGCTCCTTGCCGGCCGGCCCGGAGCTCAGTCGGGTGCCCGCTGGGCCGCGTGACCACGTGGGCGCCTGACTGAGCGCTGGGCTGGCCAGCAAGGAGCAGGTCCTGCTCCTTGCCGGCCGGCCTGGTGCTCAGTTGGGCGCCCATGTGGTCGCGCGGCCCAGTGGGCACCCGTTTCCCCTCCTGCTCCTTGCCGGCTCCTTGCATTTAACATTAAAGTTAAATGGCTCCCTGTCCCAAAAGGGCTCCCAATCTAGTACAGTCTAGCCTGCTAATTAACCAGGGAACAGTTGAAGCAAAATATGTCTATACACATCTCTAGAAAGCAAAGCAATAGAAGTTAAATCAACACTCACCACAAGCTGAAGTTATTACAAACATGATCACCTCCATGGCAACAATCATGACCTCACTTCTGGCTATGACCTCACTTCCTGTCATGACATCATTTCTGGCTATGACCTCACTTCCTGCCACGACATCACTTCTGGCTTATGACGTCACTTCTGGTGGGTGGACCCTGACAAGTGCCAATCAAAAGTGAGTACCTGTTCCTTAAATCATTTGGATGACACCACTGCCCGGGCTCCTGTAGCAGCACCAGCCTCTTTTCCAGTGCCACTTACTCATTGTGTGGTGCAAATGTGCCTTACAGCATGTTTGCAACACCCACTGCTGGCCCTGTGGTTGCAATGTCAGCGATAGGGCTTAATAAAAGTGAGCTGCTTGTGAGGAAAACGTTATGCAGAGGCATATTTGTGGTGCTGTGAGGGGAGGCAGGCACAACAGGCACCAGTCCTGGTAGGGTGCAATAGGGGGGAAAAAAGCAACATGCCTCCCTCCTTTGTTATAGGGATATGGTGGTGCTGTAGATTACACCGCTGCTGCTGGGCTTTCTGACCGGAAGGTTGGCAGTTCGAGACCACACAACAGAGTGAGCTCCCATTGCTTGTCCCAGCTCCTGCCAACCTAGCAGTTCGAAAGCACATAAAAATGCGAATAAATAGGGACCACTTCGGTGGGAAGGTAACGGCGTTCCATGCGCTACGGCATATAATCATGCTGGCCACATGACTGCGGAAACTGTCCTTGGACAAATGCTGGCTCTACAGGCTTAGAAACAGAGATGAGCACCACCCCCTACAGTCGGTCACGACTAGACCATTCAGTTGTGGGGAAACCTTTACCTTTACCCCCTTTGTGCCGGATATGCTCCTAAATGGAGATATTCCAGGCGCTGGGGGGTATGGCAGTGCGGTGCACGGGGGGGGGCTGTCACAGTTGAATGACGTCACCCCCACCCTGGTGCACTTTAAGCTGGTTACGGCTCTGATGTTATGCGCCCTTTTCATAGACAATAACACTATCCACTCTACAAGTTGTATACTTTCTGCTTCATAGAAGAGTCTGGAGCTCTTTCCACCAACAGATCAGACTTCAGTGAAATAAATGGAACTTTTGCCAGCAGAGGAGAAAGAGAAATATAAACCTCAAGCATACGTACAGCAGAAAGCTGTGTAGATCCAGAAGAGGAAAACATACCATTTTTAATAAAGTAGTTGCCAAATATAGAATACAAGAGTAACGTTCCATTATTTCTTAATATTTCATGGGAAGCGTGTATTATGAAATAGATATTTAATAAACCAGTCATTTTGACTCAAACCCTCATAGTCTCGATGTTGTTGATAAATGGTGCCTCACATCAAAGAGATTTTGTAATGTGTCAGTTTAATATATTCTTATAATGGAAACTCTTATTCATGAGTATTATTTTTGTAGCCTGTCTTGTTCCTCCAATAGCTGTCATTTAAACATGAAAGGTTTGCATGGCGCATTGCCTTAGGATATGATTTTCTCGTTTCATAAATAAATGATATCCAGTCTACAGTGATGAAGTACTAGGCAAATAGAAGAGCAGGATTATGGAATACTGTCAATTTCTTGAAAATTGGCAGAAGATAAAATTTATATTGGCAGAGGGTATTCGTTTGAGAGGCCCTGTATGATTGCTCGAAAAGTAGAAGTTTCCAATAGGGCCATGTATTTTTTTAAAAAAATATTGACTCATTTTCTTTCCATCAGTGGTACTGTAGTCATCATTGTACTTGTAATTCATTTCTTTTTCCGTCAGTTCTCTACTGGCAGAATGCAAGGAGCTAATCTGAAACACGTTTAGCACAGAACAGTCACTCACTTGGTCCCTCTTAGAACGTCTTTCAAACACTTTTATCACATCATCCTTTTCAATATTCCCTCAATGCCAAATTCTAAGCAGAGAAAAATACTGCACTTTTGATCACCCATTTCTGCTAGGTTCTCTACCAAGTTCAAATGTTTCCTGTCACTTACAAATTAGGCAGATCAGGTCCCCCAGCAACCCGGTGCCTGTTCTGAGATGGACTGTCAGAAGACTACTCAAGCAGGCAGAAGAACAATGATGTAACAGTGTCAAAATAGGACAGGAGGTGTGGAGAGAGAGCTAGAGAGAGAGAGCTAGAGAGAGAGAGCTAGAGAGAGAGAGCTTGGAGTGCTAGTGGACAACTCAATGAAAGTGTCGACCCAGTGTGCAGCAGCAGTGAAGAAGGCCAATTCCATGTTTGGGATAATTTAAAAAGGGACTGAGAATAGAACAGCCAATATTATTATTCCACTGTGCAAATTGATGGTAAGACCACATCTGGAGTACTGTGTACAGTGCTGTTCCTCACATCTCACAAAGGATATAGTGGAACTAGAGAAGTGCAGAAGAGAGTGGTGAAAATTATTACTGGACTCGGGCACCTACTTTGTTTGAGGAAAAGTTACAGCCTTTGGGGCTCTTCAGTGTAGAAAAAAGTCACCTGAGAGGAGACATAACTGAAACGTACAAAATTATGTATAGGATGGATAAAGTGGATAGTATAGAGGGAGGTTCTTTTTCCTCTCTCATAATACCAGAACCAGGGGATATCCACGAAAATTGAGTGTTGGGGGAGAGAACAGATAAAAGGAAATACTTTTTTAGCCAGCGGGTAATTAATCTGTAGAACTCCTTGCCACAGGAGGTGTTGATGGCATCTGGCCTCGGTGCCTTTAAAAAGAGACTAGACAGATTTCTGGAGGAAAAGTCCATGGCAGGCTACAGACCATGAAGGGTAGTGCAACTTCCATACTTTAGAAGTAAGCTACCTCAGAATACCAGATGCAGAGGAGTGGCAATGAGATGCAGGCATCTAGTTGTATTGTGGGCTCCCTGAGGCATCTGGTGGGCCACTGTGAGATACAGGAAGCTGGACTAGATGGGGCTTTGGCCTGATCCAATGAGGTTCTTCTTCTAACTGATGGTTGAGCTGCTGGTACTTCCTGAAGCTAAGCAGGATACCCTGTGGTATTTCGTCTTCTGGATGGGAGACAAAATGCCAGGCTGTGACAAGCTGCTGTACCTGTTGTGGCAGGACAGAGTCACTGACGAGCTAATTAGCCACCACAAGTGAGAGCTGCAGAGAAGTGTGTGAGAAGGCCAGTTGGCAAAAAATTGAGTATGACCTTGTGGGCCTGTCCAGTCTTGATTTATGATCTGCTAGAGCTTGATGGCACACAGCCAGAGGAGTAAACCTCTATAAAGGCTACATCCAGGACTGAGGAGTCTGTGATATAATATATTTGTAAAAACACAATTGAAAATTGTTGGTTTAGACTAGCCTGCCCATATAAACTGCCTTGAATGCTGTAGGAAAAAAAGGCAGAGAAAGATGGCATAAATAAATGAATAAATGTGACCTGGGGCCTATATACCAACATTATGCAGGTAGGCCCTGGTGTTAAAAGTAAACCATTGCAAAAGTGTGTGCACCCAGAAATCATTAACGGGTCCTCATCGTCCACGAGTCTGTGATTCGTGGATTTGACCCAAAGCAGATCACAAGCCCACATTGGAAGATCTCAGAGGACCATGGTTGGATCTTCCAGTATCTTCCAAGTCACATCCAGAGGTCCAACTGTGAATTTCATTATCCAGTTTTTAGCATCCGTGGGGGTTCTGGGAATGGAATCCCTGTGGATGCCAAGAAACGACCTATACAAGTTGTCTTCATTCATTGCTAGAGTCTTATGTGCAAGATTATGCAAATGGTCTAGTCGTGACTGACTGTAGGGGGCGATGCTCATCTCTGTTTCTAAGCTGAAGAGCCGATGTTTGTCCAAGGACAAGCTTCTGTGGTCATGTGGCTGGCATGACTATATGCTGTAGCACATGGAATGCCATTACCTTCCCACTGAAGTGGTACCTATATTTATCTACTCGCATTTTTATGTGCTTTCGAACTGCAGGAGCTGGGACAAGCAATGGGAGCTCACTCTGATCAGCAAGTTCAGCAACAGTGATAACTCATAGCACTACCACGTCCCTTTATAGGCCCCACCTCATATACAGCTCATATACTTATAGTCAAGGCCTGACCTGATTAAGGCCACGTTGTATAATTCCTATTCTCAGATGGTTTCAGGTTTGTTTGTTTGTTTGTTTGTTTAAAAAAATGTCACTACATATTCTTCAAACATCTTCTTTCTGCAATTAGTAGACATTCTTTAGCACTGCTGAAATGCAGGTTTAAATGATTTTTTTTATGTAATAGAAGGCATCCCGCACTCATATATCACCCTCTGACCCTGAATTATGTGCTTATTAGGCTCCAGGCACTTCATTATGTCTTTTTCAAAACTTCCCTGTTTCTTTGAGATCTTTCACACAAAATTCCCAAGGCAACAGTGTTGAGATTCAAATAGTCTAATTAAAAATAACAGAGAGAGAGAGAGAGAGAGAGAGAGAGAGAGAGAGAGAGAGAGAGA